>CM031373.1:37204284-37396738 GCA_018208015.1 Medicago ruthenica | reverse complement strand
GAGAGTAACCTTAGAAACCTATTATAAATACACTAGTTAGTGGTGAGTGAATTAGGTTATTCATTATTCACAAAACTTTCTAGAGGCAAGAGAGAGAGAGAGAGAGAGAGAGAGAGAGAGAGAGAGACTTGGAGAAGAGGAAAGCTAGAGAATCAAAGGGGAAGGAGAGGATTGCACTAAGAGTAACAAAGGAAAGTGAAGAAACTAAGGTAAGAGGGGAGATTATGATTAACATATGGGTTTAAGAAACAATTGGGTGTTTGAGAGCTTTTAAATTATAGCTTAATTTCATGAATTATTATTAATTGTGTTGATTTTCGTACTCTTTGTTGATGACTGAATTGAATATGTGTTAAGTTGTTGATTTCATGCTTTTACTTCATCAAAACTCATGTTTGATTATGCTATTTGTGAACTTTGTGAAAATTGGTGAAATTGATGAGAAACATGATAATTGACGCTGTTTATGTTTTATTGACTTGATTATGAGTATGATTATGTGTTTGGGCTATGAAATCATGAAGTTATGTCGTTTGGGTTAAGTTGGAATTAGGGTTGTTGTTATTTATGTGAAAAATTGCTTAAATTGATGAATTTGAGTGAATTGTTGATATAATTGATTTTAAGTTGATTCATGTTGTTAATTAAGTGCTTATGAACATGTTGATAAGATTAGGAAGTTGAAATTGTTGTTGTAAAATTCTGTTTGGGATTTTAAGTCGTTTTGGGGGAAAACGGGTTTTTGAGACGAACTTTGATTTAATCTGATTTAAGTGGAGTTTAAGTGATTAAGATTAAGTTGTTTTAAGCCATAATAAGTGGTAGGTGATAGGGTATATCTTGTTTAAGGTGTTGGAACAAATTTGGTGCGATTTGGATCGAAAACGATATTGAAAAATAGTATTTTCGTGAAAAACAGAATGAAGAAAAATCTGTCACCCCTGACCTGCATAGGTGGCACGACTGTGCGCCTATATGGCAAGGCCGTGCGTGTCCTTGCAACCTGGGAGGGCACGATCGTGCTGTTTTTGGCACGACCGTGCCATCCTGCCTGAGTTTCGAAACCCTATTTTTATGACTTTTTGAGGTACCCAATGACCCTAAATGGTTCCCAAACCTTTAAACTTGATTAGCAAGAGTGTAATGAAGATGTTTATGATTGATTAACTTGGATGTAAGTATAAGAAGACTTAGAGGATTATTTGATTACAATTGGACTTGTGAATTGTCTTGAAATTGAGTTAGGATGAAACCATTGACTTAGTAGACAGGTAATGAGTTAGGGTTGATGTAAATGAAGATGAATCAACATGGGAATGATGATATTTATGATGCTATTGATGATGTTATTGATGATGATATTGATGAGGGATGTTTGATTAAATGATGATGATACATGTTATGTATTAAGTGAAGATGTTTTATTAAGTGACGATGATACATGTTATGTATTAAGTGACGATGTTTGATTAAACGATGATGATATATGTTATGTATTAAGTGACGATGTGTGATCATATGAAAGTTTATATGATAAGTGACGATGTTTAATCATTTGAGAGAATATATGATAATGATGATGATGTTGTTGTCGAGTCTTATGTGTACTTGATGTGAATTGAATATATGAACATGCATTCATTCATGAGTCAAGTCCAGTGACGGTGTTAAGCGATGATGAAAGCGACGATGGGATCACTCGGTAAAATATCTCTGATATCCAAAACCTGGTACCACATGCATTTAGAGTCTTTAAGCGCATTACATACACTTGAGTCATGTTTGGTAATGTTTTGGCGCGTACTTATGTTTTTATGTGGTAAATGCTTAATTGATGAGTTCTTGTGATTGTGATTGAATTGTAAATGAATTGATGATACTTGATGAATCTTTAGTGTTTGATATATGATTGAGAATTGCAATTGAGATTATAATTGAATATGAATGTGATATGTATGTTGAGTTATATAACCAAACTTGTTTATTTAAATGTATATGTGATGATTGTTGATGTTGCTTGCCTTACATACATGCGTTTATTATTCTCTTATGTTGAGCATATATCTTACTAGTGATTTCATTATCGCCTCATCCTTGGGTTCAACCCTTGTGGACTTGCAGGTTGAAGAGTAGCTTTCTCATGAGTATGTCGAGGATGACGTTTGCCTACTCGAGTTTACCTGTTGTGGAGTCTAGCTTAGGAGCTCTAATTATGACTTGGGGTTTTATTTATGTTATGCCATGTGATCTTAGGATCAAACTGTAATATCCCACTCAAGCGTGACTTTTAACAGTATTATAGGAATTAAACGTGTGGAATGGCAAAATGGTAAATATTGAGAAAAGGACTTGTTCTTGGTGAAAAACTAGGGTTCCCCCCTTTTTGGATTGATCCCAAGGTTCTATTTATAGTCCTAATATGGGCCTATCCAGCCATGATTTTGGGGGCCCAAAATCATGTGACTGTCAGGTGGGCCTTGTACCCTTCTGGAGAGCGCCCAGCCTGATTCTAAGGGTACAAGCCCTTGTTCGTGGGGCCTAAAGGCCTAAAGGATAAGATCTACAGTCCACAGCCCAACAAGCACGAGCTTTGGGACAAGGCGAAGTGATTAAACTGTTGCCCGGGAATTATTTGTATATGACTTCTTGCCCAACAAGTGAGACTTACTGGTTGTGAAAAATTTTAAATTACGAGGTGCTAGCCCAACGAGGGTGCTAGCCCAGCATAGGTGCTAGCCCAACGCGGGTGCTAGCCCTAACATGGGTGCTAGCCCAACATAGGTGCTCGCCCAGCATAGGTGCTAGCCCAACATAGGTGCTAGCCCAGCACGGGTGCTAGCCCAACATGGGTGCTCGCCCAGCATAGGTGCTAGCCCAGCACGGGTGCTAGCCCTAACATGGGTGCTAGCCCAACATGGGTGCTAGCCCAACATGAGTGCTAGCCCAACATGGGTGCTCGCCCAGCATAGGTGCTAGCCCAACATAGGTGCTAGCCCAGCACGGGTGCTAGCCCTAACATGGGTATGATGCATTCTTTTCTTAAAACTTCTCGTCTGTTCCTTTTACCCTCAAATTTATTCATTTTAGAAAGCATCTCTTAGGCGGTGGTCGTTATTAGCGTTCGTTTCGTAACAACATTGAGAATTGCCGGGTTGTTTCATTTTCGGCTCGCGACGTCTTAGAGCCCCTTTGGGGTTAAGGAATTAGGCGGCGATCTCTTTTTCTGCTCGCGACGTCTTAGAGCCCTTTTGGGGTTAAGGAATTAGGCGGCGATTTCATTTTCTGCTCGCGACGTCTTAGAGCCCTTTTGGGGTTAAGGAATTAGGCGGCGATCTCTTTTTCTGCTCGCGACGTCTTAGAGCCCTTTTGGGGTTAAGGAATTAGGCGGCGATCTCTTTTTCTGCTCGCGACGTCTTAGAGCCCTTTTGGGGTTAAGGAATTAGGCGGCGATCTCTTTTTCTGCTCGCGACGTCTTAGAGCCCTTTTGGGGTTAAGGAATTAGGCGGCGATTTCATTTTCTGCTCGCGACGTCTTAGAGCCCTTTTGGGGTTAAGGAATTAGGCGGCGATCTCTTTTTAGCACACGACGTCTTAGAGCCCTGTCTTTTAGGGTTAAGGAATTAGGTGTGCAACCCTCACTGGGGTTTGGCGAGTGCAAGCTTCATTTTGTCTCCGGATATTGCCGGATTATGTCACCACCTTTTGCTTCAAATCTTTAAAGTGCGACACTTCATATCTCACCTATGCAAGAATTCAAACTAGCCAAGTGAAAGCATGTAGAGAATAGTAGAGAATTAATTAATCACGTGAGTATAATAACAACTAACAAATACTTACGCCATGTTGACAAACAACAATTTTCACGGATTTTGGTGTTAGCACAATGAAATGTGAGCTAAAACTTAAATGTGCCTGTTATGCTGAGCTTCACTAGCTCATTTTTACCACCAAATAGTTCGAAATAATTGGAAATAAAGTAATAAACACAGTTTAGACTTTGTATACCAGTTGCAGCAATTATAAGATTGTACCCTCCTTCCAAAACAAACGCAGCACCACCATATATGCATTAACAATACTAACACATAGATATTAAATTTGCAGAGTCACTTCAAAGATTAGTTGAGCCTAGCAACTTCTGGTCTTGAAGTGATTGTTGGCTTCTTGCTGTACCTTGCGAGTCTGGAAGATTCTTGAGCAAGCTTCTCAAAAATGTGATAGCATCAACACAAATTCCATGACAGTAACCCCGTATGCAATTGTTCAACCTTTGCCACCAACTCACATCCCTCCCAACTCTTCGTTCAACAACACTCATTTCCTCTTTATCACTCCAGCCCACCTTTGTGATAGAAATTCAAGAACAAGGACCCAATGCACTAGCCACTGAGTACAATTATTAGATAAAGTGCAATATTGACTCCTTATCAAATTGTTGATAGAATTTTATCACCCAAGAAAACTCCCTTATCAGGCCCCATTACTACATACAAATAATTATACTATTTTTTGCACAAACATGAACTGAAGACTATGCAATAAAGTAGCAAAAATACCGTACAATCAACAACATACACGTAGCAGAAAAAGGACTAAAGTAATTGAATACTAATTCTAGACTCCTATAAGTTAAGGAAACAAACCATGAAATATATGATAACATGCATCAATCTTAAGAGATTATCTTATATACAATGAAGATATTACAAGCTATTTTTCGTTTATTCTAACAGTCATGTTGAGGCTAAAGTCTATTATGCTTTAATCTTGTTACAACTTTGTGAGTGGCTGGAATAGTTACCAGCCTGAAGAGCTGATTGAAATGTTGCATGAACAAGGAAGATGAAAATGTACTGGAATTATAATAAGTGGACATTTCCTAGCAACCAAATTATGCACAGCAAAATATTCTCCAAATTCATTATAAATGGCATCTGGAAGCTATATGAACTACACGAAATTGTGGCTGTACCCATGGATAATTCATCACTGACACACCTCATAAATGAGATAGGGGGGATACTGATGATATGATTACATTTTTTTTCGTACATTCTTACCATTATTTTGTGATTCTCTTGAATTTGATCATGCCTTGTTTGTCTAATTTATGCTGACTAACATGCACCTGCAGAAAAAACCAGAAAATCAGTTGTTGCTATCAATAGAACACACCCAAAAACATTGCTAGACGACACCGTATGCCCCTGTTCATCTATACTCTGTTTTCTTTTTCTCCTTCCCTGCAACCGATCTCAGCCACTCTCTTCCCTCCACCTTCATCGAAGGCGAGACAGATCAACTCCGCCGCCCACCTCAGTCGCTCCCTCCTCGTCTCCGCTGGCTTCAGTGCCAGATCTCGCACCTTCTTTCTCGCGTCTCGCGGTCGTGGCTCTCTCTGCCATCACTGACCGTTAAATTCGCCGTCGTTGAACTCGCCGTCGCCCCCGTCGAGCTTACTGACCATCATATCTCTCTGCCTCGTGGCTCTCTCAACCAGATCTCGCACCTCCTTTTTCTTCCGCCGCCGTCGTTAAACTCGCCGTCTCCGAGAAGTGAACGCAAATCAGATGAAGACAGATGAATATGAGAATTAGAACGAAAGAAAGACGGTAGGATATGGTGATGGATGCATCGACGCGAAAGGTGGGAGGGTGCGGCGGTGACAGGGAAGCGGGAACAGTGAAAAGAGACAAAATGGGTACGAGTAAGAAGAAGAGGAGTGGGGTTTCCGTCTCCTCCTCAGACGATTTTGGGCTGAGTATGAAAATGGTGATATCTCAATTGGGGGAAGAAATTGAAAATGGTGAAGATGGTTCGGTTCAGCCCCCTCCTTCTAGCGCCATTGTTCTTGGTGAAAAACTAGGGTTCCCCCCTTTTTGGATTGATCCCAAGGTTCTATTTATAGTCCCAATATGGGCCTATCCGGCCATGATTTTGGGGGCCCAAAATCATGTGACTGTCAGGTGGGCCTTGTACCCTTCTGGAGAGCGCCCAGCCTGATTCTAAGGGTACAAGCCCTTGTTCGTGGGGCCTAAAGGCCTAAAGGATAAGATCTACAGTCCAGGACTAAAGTGGATAAATATGAATTTATTCATGTTTATCATTCATTTCTCACTCTAGAAAAATCTGATTTCCTTCCCTCTCTCTCTAGATTTTCGCCCTCCTCATCTTCAATCCTTAATCCATCAAAATTTCTTCCTAAACTCTTGTGTATCAAGCAAGCATAGTTTTGGGGAAAGTTAGAACAAGAAGAAGTTAAGGAAAAGCAAGAAAGATCAAGTGATCAAGCTAGGTTTTGGTAGAGGAAGCCTTTCAAGAACAGCAACTTATATGCGAGTTCACTAGAATAGCAGTTATCCCTTGTGGGTTGTGTTGTGTGAGTTTTATGACATAATTGCTAAGTTAAAGAAAATATTAGGTTTTTTCCCCTAATTTGATACATATGCTTGATTCCTGGTTAATCTATGTTTTCAGTATGTTTTTATGGTTCAAATGAGTCCCTGGCATGATCTAAAGTTCATTGGACAGTTTGGGTACCAAGGCTTTCAGAAATCAAAATAAGTTTTCAGAAAAATCTCATGTTCTGTCATGGTCGCAGAGCGACCCTGAGATGGCTCTGCGAAGTAGCTGAACCCAGCCACTGCCTATCCATCGCCTAGACCTTTGCAGTGCGAAGTGTTCAGAAGCTGAGTTCGCAGTGCGAAGTTTTCTACGCTCTGCGAAGCTTCAGACGCAGAACTTCGCAAAGCGAAGTCTAGGGGTCGCAAAGCGAAAGTGCCCAGTATGACTTTTTAAATTATAAACGACTGTACCATGCTAATGATCTTTGATATGTTTTAGGGTAGAGATACTTATGAACCGTCAAGGGTTAATCTAGGATAAAGAATATGTATCATATAGAGAGATGGGTAATTTATCCATAAGTTATCAGATTAGTTAAGGGTTAGTTACCAAGTTTCCCTTGATCAAGCAGATGAGTTTATAGTGTTGGTTCTCCAACAATTAATAGGTGGCTTATGAGAACGATAAGCCAAGAATCTTAAGTTATAGGTTAAGTGTTATACGATTGTTATAGTATGATTAATGCATCAGATATGTATATGTAAAAGTTAAAGAATTATATGTCACAGTCATAGGCATGTTCAGCAGACTCCGGGATACGCCGGATGAGACTTCACCGAGAGGGTTGTCCACATGCAAATTAAAAGAGGAGTCTGGTGTTAGCCTGATATGATAGGAATTTCACCGGGTCATAGGGAGATGTACTTCGGGGTTACTCCACCCGGATGCACTCCGTAAAACGAACTCAGATAATAATGTTTGTTCAACGCTAACATCTAACATAATATTTGTTTATACGTATTATGTTTCATAGTTATAGTCAGAGTTATAGTTACAGGTAGATTACAGTCATAGTTATAGGCAGATTTATATCCTTGTGGATAAAGGTATGACTTGGCGATCATAGGAAATCCCCAAGATTGCCAGGGTAGGCATGACGACCCTAGGTTCCCTGTGGTTGCCAACAGTAGGTTGGGTAGAGCTCACTGAGACATTATGTCTCATCCCATTCCTTCTGGTGCAGGTTCACAGGCAGGTTCTCAGGCAGCACGCAACAAGGGTAAGGAGAAAGCTTTGGACTGATCGTGCTGATTTTATATGTTTTACAGTTTATCTGTAGTCTGTTGTTGTACTTGTGATGTACATGTATCAAAGAGATGATTGTATAAACTTTGGATGTAATATTACTATGTGATGTAATATTCTGAACGAACTTTCAGTATTGTAAATTAATGTATCCAGTACTAAATTTTAATACTCGTATAAGATCCTAGACAATCTTTATATCATCCTTGGGTTCAACCCTTGTGGACTTGCAGGTTGAAGAGTAGCTTTCTCATGAGTATGTCGAGGATGACGTTTGCCTACTCGAGTTTACCTGTTGTGGAGTCTAGCTTAGGAGCTCTAATTATGACTTGGGGTTTTATTTATGTTATGCCATGTGATCTTAGGATCAAACTTTGTTGAGATGTTATATTGATTTATATGTTATGACCGAGACATGACATTTGTTTTGATGTTGATTATGTTTTATTCCGCTGCGATATGATTTAAGTTGATGAAATTTTATAATGAATACTTGATATGAGACGTATGTTGAAATAGTAAAGTTTCAATGTAGGATAAATGCGTAATTTATCTTTATATTTATATTATTGGGGCTTTACATGGACGACCGAGAATAATTACTCATATTAATCTACATAAACACATAGAAAAGGAGACCAAACACAAACAAAGAGTCAAAAATTTTAAAAAAAGGAAGGATCTCTTAACTAATGATATGAATACATATTTGTTGAAGTTTTGTTAGCATTCATTCCATCCAATAAACAAAAGGTCCCCTGGCTCCTTAAAACATCCTACACATTGACACATTGCAAACCCTAAGTAAACTTCAATGAATAATAGACGAAAATGAGTTATGAAATTATGATTCAAATTTGAAAACTCCAAATAAGCTTTGCATGTTAGCATAAAAATTCAATTAAAAAACAAAATTACATTGAAATCAACACATCTGATATATCTAGTATAATAAGTCTTCAATTTAAAAGATGATAGCAAGTTAGACGACACTACAATTTAGAAACTTACATGGTCATAATCACAACCACCACCTAGATCTTTGATTCTTCAACCTACAGCGGAAAAAGTAAAAACAGTAATGATAATGTTTGGCTAGCAAATATGCATTGTAATCAAACATACATTGTTTCCACTTACACATATGAGTTTAACAAATGATAAACTGTACCTATATGCATAAAACTACAAAACAGAATTGGTGAAACTCCAATATAAAGTTTTTTAGCGGAAATCAGAATTGTTACTACTCTTATAGTGATCTTCATCCTCATTATGGATGTGGTGTGGATAGGTAGCACTCGACCACAAATTCCTAGGCTCTCAATAATGAATATGCATATCCTAGGAAATAAAAGAGATCAGTAGTGGTCAAAATCCTAGGAAACAAAGGAGATTTAAAAGAAGTTGTCAAAAGAGATTAGAAGTGGTCAAAACCCAAGGAAACAAACGCACCATCATCGATCTATCTGTTGGATGATATGTTCATACAGGCCTTGCTTACATCAACTCATTTCAAACGATAAGGAATAAATAGAGAGAGAGAGAGAGAGAGAGAGAGAGAGAAGAGAAGGTATGAGATATGTACAAGAAGATGAACATTAAAGAAGATGAATGAAGATTAATTGAGAGAGAAGGTATGAGATATGTACAAAGATAGAAGTTGTATGTTATTTTTTCCTTGGAAATTGAAGAGGATGAGATAGTACATTTTCAATGAGTTAGTGTGCTTCCAATGAGTTTTGGAAACATATGACATTAAAAGCTTATCATTTACAATGCAATTAGGTGGGATGAAGGTTGCATTAATGCAACTGTGGTGAATGGCTATATATAGGTCACCTTCATGTTATAAGGTCACATTTCATGGGAAATATAACATCATTTAATGCATGCATGAAATATGTAAAGGTTTAACCCTAAACCATTCTTGGGGGAAATTTGAATTTCAAATTTGTGTTGTAATGTTTGCTTGTTAGTTGGAACAAATAGTGCAGCAAGTAAAGCAAGGTTAGCGCCCAAAATCTAGGGTTAGGATTATCACTACAAGAAATCTGGCTATTTGACAGGGATATACCACAGGGGTAGAAACCCCTGGGAAATTTGCGAGGGGTTGAGCCAGGAGATGCCCCTGGGAAACTGCATATGTTGGTACCGAGGCAACACAAGGGTTTGCTCCTGGATTTTGCATGTATGCTCCTGGCAAATGTTTAGGCGGGAAAATAATTGGTTTGAATATTCAAATTGTGTTTGTCAAAAGCTGGCAAAGTTGCCAAAGCTGTCCTTGGACAGGCGAAAAACAGGGCCCAACCGAGGGGTTGCCCCTGGAAAACGGTACTCACATGACTGTTCTGTACGCAACCTGAAAAGTTGCTGACAACGCTGCCATCACAGGGCATTGCCCCTCACAAAAAGGAATCAATCCCTGGCAAATGGACATAAAAAGCTGGAAAAAAACAAGTTGACTAGACACGTGATTGGAGTGTAATTATGAGGGGTAGGCCCTTAAATTACCCCTATGTATATATCTCTGCTATATATTAAGCCAGCAACACCATTCTTCTTTCCTTCACACTAAATTTTTTCTCTACTTCACCAATTTCCTCCATTCCTTACTGCACTTTCTACTACCTCAATTTACTTCACTCTTCTCACTTTTCTCTAAGAAAATCTTAAGAAGCTTCCATATTATGGTATATAAACTCTCTTAATTATTTATTTATAATTTTATTTTATTAATTTGTTCTACTTATTTATAAACTATATATTTTCTTTGTCGTTAGCATTATGTCAAAGCCAAATCTTTGTTGTTGAATACATGTTTAATTATAGTGATATTAGAATGGCAAAATAAATGTGGTCCAACAATAAGTTTTCAAGCCTATACTGTTTTCTTCTTTTTCAATCTCGAACTTCTTTTCATTTTAAAAAAAATTAGAACTATTTTAATTTTATTTTAGAGAAAACTCTTTATTTTTGAAAATTTAAAACTGTTTTTTTAAATGTAGAGAAAACTGTTTTTAAAAACTATTTATTTCTTTTTTTAATTTTAAATTATTTTTTATTGTAGAGAAAACTATTTTTGAAAACTGTTTATTTTTTAAAAACAGTTTTTAATGTAGAAAAAACTGCTTTTTAATATAGTGTAATCAAAAACTGTTTTTTTTTTTTTAAATTAAAACTGTTTTTAATACTCATTATAATAAGGTGACAACTTGGGTACCCATCAATAAAAGGTGGGTAACACAACCCATGTTGAGTTGGCACCAATCAAAATTATTTGTTTGTTTTATATTATTTTTAATGTTATATAAATACATTGTTTTGATTGGTCCAACTCAACATGGGTAGTATTACCCACCTTTTGTTGATGGGTAAACAAGAATTTCCCTTATAATAAAACTATTTACAATCTGTTTTGTTTTTTTAAAACTGAAACTTTTTTTTTAAATTAAATTTGTTGTGTTAAACAAACTGTTTTTTAAATAAACAGTTTGATAAGAGAAAAAAACAGTTCATAAAAAAAATAGTATACTAATTTTAAAATAAGCAGTATAAACAAACTGTTTTTTATTTTAAAATAATTTTTATGAATTTAAACAAAAATTAAAACAATTAAATTTGAAACGAAAAATTGATTTTGAAAGAAAATGTTTTTTAAAATTATTTTGAATATTAATTTAAATAATTTTTATGTTAAAAATAATTAAATTTAAAAAAACGATTTTGTAAAGGAAAAATGTTTTTTTTTTTAAATTATATTATAATTTCACAGGGGCAACCCCTCGCAAAGCCCCTCGTAAAATTTGTGTCGGACGTGCTTGACTGATGTGACAACGAGTCAGTAAAAGTGTGCGTCAGAAAAAGCAGTGCAACAGAGCAGTTGCGTCAGTGTTGTTGACAGAAGTTTAGACAGGGCTTTTGACAGGAACTGAGCCAGGGCCTCTGCCAGGACCTTGCCCCTCACAAATTTGCCAGGGGTTAAACCCCTGGTTTTAAATTTGCGATGACCTGTTTTGCCAGGGATTCTGCCCCTGGCAAAACCCTTGTGAAAAGGTCATTTCTCAGGGCTTCCTGTACGTTTGCCAGGGATTCCGCCCCTGGCAAATCGACATATTTCTTGTAGTGTATGGAATTAGGGTTGCAATGTTAAGAATGATTAGATAATAAGGATTGAGAGAAATAAGAACTTTGGAGTTGATAGAATGAAATTGATTAATTACAATGTGTAGAGTGCAATTTATATAGTCATTTTAAGGTAACCATCTAGCAGCTAATTATAATTAACTAGTAACTACCTTAAGCAATAATAACAAATCTCTAACTATATCTAACATTTTGATCTGTGTATCATGTGAAAATCAAACATGTAAAAGAAATTTATACATATCATGTTAGAAACATAGAATATCACTAAATATTATCGTAGTATATATACATTAGTATCTCGTATTTGTCTGTTAAAATTATACATAAAATATATAAACTTAACTTTAATAAGGTTGATATGCTTTTTTTCTTCTGGAAAGGTAGTTATGAATTTAAGATCTTGGAAAATTTGTCATATTTATATAGCAATGAAAACCCAATATGATGTCTAATTTCAAGAATGACATGTCATGCAACTTGTTCGTATATTACAAAAAATAGACAACCCATAGAAAGCAACATTCTAAAAATATGCACGATTACAAAATAAAGTCCATGAGAGATCATAAGTTGCTAAATCGGTATCAAACAATCGATGGTTGCTTGTGGGGGGAGTGGGGACTGGGGAAGTTCTCTTTTGTGAATGCAACTTTGTCTCTATCCTGAAAAGAAACAAAATTTTAAAATTTGGAAAACTGATTATTATTTTATTAATTATTACTATTAATATGTCGTAGAACGAAGTGGACAAAATACTTATGTACTATTGAAATTCGCACATGTAACTTTGATGATCCAAGCTGAATCTCTCAATGAAAGTGTTTAATTTGTTTAACAATATCGACATTATCATATAAGTTAGGTCTTTGAATTCAATTTAGTCTCTAATTTTTACACTTTGTTTGATCGATGAAGAAAAATAGAGAAAAGACTGAAAGAAAAAAATGAAAAGAAAGGAAAAAAAATAAGATGATTATTTAGAAGTTTGGTATGAAAGGAAATGATATAAAAACTAAATATATGTATTTATAAAATAACATAAATATATTTAAGCTAGATCTACACATGATGAAAAAAATTGAAAAAAAATTAAAATATGCAGTTGATTACTGAAGCGGTGGGAAAAACGTGCAAGCGGGAAGCGCTCGCTCAAGACAGTAAAGTCGCCACCAAAGTTTTATTTTTAAAGGGAAACGTTGATAAAACCCTTTGAGAACGAGAACAAGGCCATCGCGACCAAATTTCGGGTTCGGGAATCGATTATGCGAGGGGAAGGTATTAGCACCCCTCGCATCTGTTGTACTCAACGGGAACCGTTAGTTAGTTTAGCGTTTAATTGGGTTAATTTTATGCCGAATGTTTGTAAGGAAATAAATAAAAGAAGAAACAAAAAGAGAAAAGATTAAAGACTAAAAATGAGCTTTTTATTAGTGTGCTTGACAAGAATTTGATCTTGCTCCTACGTATCTCCTGGTGCGATGGAGAATTCAAAGATACGTAGTTCTTTGGTAGAACACGTTTGTTTGTTGATTGTTTTTATTTGTAAAAAAACGATTTGATCGCGCTTGGGCGAAAAAGTTTGCTTTTAAAAAAGACGGACTCGCGCTTGGGCGATGGTATCCGTTTGAAAATGTGCATGGGCGTGAAAAGGTTTGATTAAAAAGGACGGACTCACACTTGGGCGATAATATCCGTTTGAAAACGCGCATGAACGTGAAAAGATAAAATTTGGTGGGTTGGGATTGATTTTTAACGGAGGACGAATATTCAAACAAAAGCGAAGTGTTTACCTCGTTTCCGAATATTCGGGGAAGCGTCGGGTGTCTACCCAAGTTTTCCTTTTTCACTCACATAAAAGAAAATTGTTTTTTATGTTTTAGTATGTTGAAAATAGAATGACAATTTATTGAAAATAGATGATTAAAACTAAAATTGAAAGCACTAACACTTATTGAATAAAAATGAGTTTCAAGTCAAAAAAATATATGAGTTTTAAACCCAGGTTCTGAACCTTCAGAAGCAAGAAAACTGACTTCAGAATGCAAAAAGAACACAGCTTCAGAAGCTGCTTCTGAAGTACTGTTCAGAAGCTGCTTCTGAAGTACTGTTTAGAAGCACTGTTCAGAAGCACTGTTCAGACGTTGACTTTTTGGTTGACCATTAGACACATTGTTCAGACGTTGACTTTTTGGTTGACCATCAGACGCACTGTTCAGACGTTGACTTTGGTTGACCATCAGACTCTGAACTTCAGAAGCACTGTTCAGACTCTGAGGTTCAGAAGCACTGTTCAGACTCTGAACTTCAGAAGCACTGTTCAGACTCTGAACTTCAGAAGCTGCCTTCAGACTCTGAACTTCAGAAGCACTGTTCAGAAGCTGCTTCTGAAGTACTGTTCAGAAGCTGCTTCTGATTTCTGATTTCAGAACCTCAAAGGGGTAAAAAACTTTCGAATTTAGTAAGAAAAAGAAGTAAACACTTCTGTTTTGATGTTTGGCAAACTTGTGATTTTTTTGGAGCTTTTAAAATGATGTTTTTAGTGCAAAATGAGTGAAAGATTACTAAAAAATTGCAGAAGAAATATGCAGGACAGCAAGAATAGCAACACAAGATGCAAACAGTAATGCAAATAGGAAGTGAAAAAGTTCAGAATACTTACAAACTCCTAGCCCAAGCTTTGGATGTAAGAAAAATGAAAATGGCTTTGGATGATTGTGGTTTCTTAAAGATAGAAGTGATGAAGAACAAGAACAACTGCAACAATGATGTTTTGGCTATTATTTTTCAATCCTGGTGTGATGTTTCTGGTGGTTTAATGGCTGTTTTGATTATGATTGTTTGTAAAGAAAGAAAACAAAAAACAGAGCTTCTGGCTTTCAAAGGTTGTTGTGAATTTGGCTATTCCTTCTGGTTCTGTTTTGCTCTAAATTTCTCTCACAAACTGTCTGAATTGCTCTAAGATCAGATTTGAATTGTGTTCAAAAACTCTGCTAAAACTATGTGTTAAAACTGTGTGTTTTTCTTCTGAGTTGTATTTAAACAAACTGTGTAAAAACTGCTTAAATTGCTCTTGAGATTGTGTGAAAATTCTCTCTGAATTGTATTAAAACCAACTGTCCTCAATCCTTCTGCATTGGTTTCCTTATATAGGCAAAACTGTCATCATTTGTAATCATAAAAAATCCCTTAAAACAGGGCTGTTTTGTGTGCTATGACCAAGACTTTGGTTAACATTTAATGCAAAAGGAAGGAAGTGACATTGCCTTGTGATCATGGTGAAGACTTTGGGTTAATTCAGAACAAATTGGGGCTGAGCTTGACAGAAATTGCTGGAAACATGGGAAAACAGGGTGCTGTTTGTGCAGAGCTTGGGAGAAACAATGGAAAAGGGGTGTTGCACTGTGCAGAGGTTGGGAGAAACCATGGAAAAGGTGCTGCACTCAGAGGAAGGAAGAAATGCTGGAACAGGGTCAGCAGTTTCAGAACCAGGGCAAGCAGTTTTGCAGCAATCCTTGACTGGTTTTGATAAAGGAGAAGAGGAGAAAAGTGGCAATGGCTTGCTGGAAAGCCAGGGTCAGAAGCAGAGGGAAGGAAGGAGAAGAAGTGCTGCCCCTGGGCAGCCACTTGCTTCTGGTGAAACATGTCTGGCACGTGCTCTTGTTCTTTCTTTGTTTCTTGAAATAAACATAAAACAATAATAATAAAAGTAATAATGAAAACAATAATAATAATAATGATAATAATAATAAGGATGATAATAATAATAATAATAATAATAATAATAATAATAATAGTGATAATAATAGTAATAATAGTAATGATAATAATAATAGTAATAATAGTAATGATAATAATAATAATAATAATAGTGATAATAAATAGTAATAAATAAAAAATAAAAATAAAAATTATAATAAAAATAATAATAATAATAATAAAAATAATAAAAAGAAAAATAATAAACAATAATAAAAATCTTCCTTTTTATTATTACTTATTTTAAAAAAAGAAAAAATGAAAAAAACTTGGACAAAATTAGGGTACTACAATTACGATATGATTACATTTTTTTTCTTTTACCATTTAATTGTGGGTCATGCTAACTTATGCCTTGAGTTAAGGAACTAAAAAAAGGAATTAAAATATAATATTTGTATTGAAAAAGTAAATTTTTAAGCTTTTAAAATATAGAATGAACAATTTTTTAAAATTATGTTTTTATATTTGGTTTCTTATTTTGTGGCATAAGAGCACAAATTAGTATTTCCCTTTAATTTTTGTGCACAAATTAAATTTTACGTTTTTTTATAAGCAAATAATGGAATTAAACAAGGAATACAAGGGAAATTCAAGTTTATGCGGGGGGAAATGTAATTTACTAATTTTCACTGCAACATAGTGTTTTCCTTTCTAAACCATTCTAATTTGGATATTTAACCTTGTTAGGCTACCGAGTAATTTTTATCCCCGAGTTCAAGTTTGAGTGAAAACACCAAGTTTTTAGCGGAAGAAAATGTGGTGTGCGCCGAATGCCAATCGCGTTGGTGTGTTGTTATCTTTTCTCATTGTGCGCAATTTGTTGATGGATGATGTTTAGATGGAAAGGAAAAAGAAAAGGACATGACAATACAACCATTTTAATTTGCATTACATAAGGAAGCAACTATTGACAAAAACTATTATCAAATGAGAAAACTACACTATTTTTTTTTAAGAAACTAAATTAGTTCACTTAAATTGGTATCTTGTTTGTGAGTTTGGAGGAGAAAGGAGGGGAGTTTGAAAAAAAAAAAAGGAAGAGCATGTTGAAAAAATAGATGACATTGAGATGAAAAAACTTTGACGGTTAATTTTTCTTCATAATACAAAATCATCCTCATTTGAGGAACTCAAAATTGTATTGGAGAAGAGTTTCGGAGAGTTTACATGAATTCTTCAAATTTAATCTATGTAGTTATAATATTTTAAAATTAAAAATATATTAATCATAAACATTAATTTATCATTCTTTAAAAAATTACTTTTTAAAAAAATGTGAAAATATTTTACGATTTTTCCCAATCCTCCAAAACCTTCTCTTCCCCTTTCCTCCAAACTCCAAAACAAAATGGAAAAAAAATCTAATTTAAAGGTCACAAACCAAAACCATGATGTCAACATAAGTAGATTAAAACTACACTCTATTAACAAGCTTTAAATGTTTCATTTCTTTCCGATAACAACAAAATATAAAACGTTCCCGTCCCATTGTTGTTGGTTTGGTAATTAGAGATACTAAAGATTAATTGTATTATAATTTTATTATCCTGTTTTAAAATACATATCGCATTTTTACAATGTGCACTATTCATATGATTTACTATCACCATACTTTTAACTAATATATAAATACAATTGTTGCCATGTAAGATGTTGTTCGATTTGTTTCAAAAAATATTTTTAAAATATTAAATTGTTATAATTATTTACTTTAAATAATTAAAGATATTAACTGTCAAAGTCATGCATTGACATGAGTGTAGTAGTTAACTGCGACATGTATTTTGAAACGGAGGGAATACATTATAAGGATTGTCTTACATTATAGTAAGGACACCTGTGTCAAATATGAGCAAGAAAATCATTTATTTTTTTCTTTTAAATTTAACAAATATTGTTTTATTTATATATTATTATTTTATTTTAAAAGGGGGAATTGAGAGTTCGAACCTGTGCAACACACCACTTAACTTTCACTCATACAAATATAGATTATTTTGGACCATAATGTACATATTATATATAGTTTTAATAATTATTTTATTTTGTTGCAAAAATAAGATGAAAGTATTAATTTTTTTTAAATTATAATTAAAATACCAGCATCAGTTTTATCTGATGGAAGGGGCTAATATCTTTTAGCGTGAAGAACCAAAGGAAGTCTGTGAAAAATCATGGTGGATTACCATGATTCTAGTGCACCGACTGTGATACTAAACATAGTCTTAATCAACTATGATGAAAAATATAAATTAATTATACTCCTTCATCAAATCTGTTAGGAGTCTCACATTGAATAGATACAAGTGTTCAATGTGGTATTTAAGCCATGATGCTCTCCCACATAATGGATCTGCCTTTTGGGTTGAGTTCTCCTCATGGACTTAAGTCCTAACAATTGATGTTTTTATTGAGAGTTTGACCACGGAAAAGACTACATATATGTTAAATTAAGGTGCTCTACCGAATACTGATAGGTTAGTGAAGTCGACAAAAAGAAAACGGCTACCACCATGTCAGTGCCGATAGAGTGAAAGTCGTTGTGGACGTCGACTCTTAAAGGCATTGCAAATTTTCAGGGTCTGACACCGAATAGATAAAAGAGCTCAATGTAATACTTACGTCAAAGACTTTCTCATTTAATGGATCAGTCTTTTAGGTTGGACTATCCTCGTAGACTTAAGTTATAACATGACAATTACAGCGACTTATAGTTTTAGAAAGAGTCGAACATTTCAGAAAATACATGTGAATGGGTCTGGTAGCTGTTGACTAAAGCTTAACTACTGTTAGTTAGCCAATCATAGGGCAAATTTGTTTTACTGCTTTAGCTTCTGTCTACAAATACTAAAATTATACAAAACGAGTTAGGCACGCAGTCATTAATATAACTTCTATGTTTTGCTCAATTTCTTCTTGTTAGTAATTGAGTTATATTTTTCTTTAGTCAATAGTGCTTCTTCACCAATAACATAAACTTAACACTTTACAGAGTAGTTAATGAACTTGCAACAAGTGACAAAATTCCTTAAACGTTATGAAAAAATGGAAGCATTGCTAGGAGAGTTTAATTGATTTCTTCAGCTTATTTTCAAATTCAACAACCTCAAATGATACTGTTGATGTAAAATTCAAGATACACCTAATAATAAACGTATAACGTCATTTTTTTTGACAAAATAAACGTATAACGTCATGTTAGCATGCGATTATCCCAAGATATATTTATGAGCCCTAAAAGTAATCCTCACTCCAGTCCTATATATAAGAAAATTTTCAACAAAAAATTTGGTCCTAATTATAAGAAAATATCACAACTTTTAAGGTGAAATTATTGCTTAAAAGACATTTCTACCCTTTATTTAATGTTTTTGTTTTTAATATTAGTAGGTGTATTTAATGTTTCACAACTTTTTATGAGGGTATATTTGTAAAAATATTAAAAAAGTCACATTAATTAATGATTGCATTGGTTTTGATGTTTTTTTTATTTTTCTTCTTGTAATAAGGACCGGAGGAAGTATATTTTTTGTTATACGAATGTTTTTCATCGTTTCAAAGTTATACAAATGTTAGTTGTTGGTGTATTCTAAAATGAAAACCTACGACTAAAAGCGATTATTCACTTTCTTTTCACATTTTAGACGGATGAAAAATTAAAGATTGTTTTAAAGAATCTAAACTAAAAAGTCAACGAAATTTTTTGATGGATTAAAGTTAAGGAATTTTGTTATATAAACAAAAAAAAATACCATAGTTTTTTTTTAAGTTTAACCCTTTTATTTTTCATAAGTTATATTGATCTTAAGAATTGTTTTCTAGAAAGTCTTAATTGAGTGTTGATCCTAAGAATCGTTTTTAACAAAGATAAAACAATATTCATTCATTCAAATTGATAAAGTACGTCGTATACAACCATATATTCAACATTGCTAAACACGTAAAAGACATGAATCTGCGAATAAATTTACAACATCCAAACTAACAACATACAACGACGAAATGTCTACAAATAATATGATCGAATCAAAATGACTATAATACCATGTCACTGGATCTGCAACGTTGACTCTCAAATCATTGATTGAAACCCGTATTTCAATAGGAACCAAACAAATATTGCAACAAGACGATACATAAAAAACGTCCCACAAACTGAAGAGCGACACAACGTCGCACACAAACGATGAAATCATATGTGGAAACCATTTATTTTGATTAATTGGGGGAAAAGTGCAAAAGGGGTGATTGTATGCCAAAAAATAAACCAAAATCACTCCTTTTAGATGAGTGAATGAGAAAGAAAACTTAAAGAGAATGTAGAATTTCTCTTTCTAAAAGAAACTAAGTCGTTATCATAAGAACTCTTACAGAGTAAATTATATTAGGGTTAATTAAGTAAATGATCCCTATAAATATTTATAATTTTGTTTTTAATTAATCCCTTCAAAAAAATTGCACTTTTAGTCTCTCTAAATTTTCTGTCAACATTTTTAGTCCTTGTAAAATTTTATCCACATTTTTAGTTCTTGTAAAAATTTTCATCGGCATTTTTGGTCCCTAAAAATGCTAAAAAAATGTTATAAAGATTAGGATTAAATATGTTTTTAGTCCCTATAAAATTATGAGTTTTTAAGTTTAGTCCCTATAAAATTTTTATGGTAATTTTAGTCCTCCAAAATATTATAGTTTGTAAGAATAGTCCCTATTTTGAAAACTTTTTACAAAAAATGGATACTTTTAGTCCTCCAAAATAGTCCCTATAAAATACAAATAGGGACTAAAAGTGAATAAAAAATTTGTAGGGACTAAACTTCAAAACTTGTCATTTTGTAGGGATTAAAAACATATTTGACCCTAACGATTAAAATGTGTGTTTTTTTTATGGAGATTAAAAATGAAATTTTAGATATTTATAGGATTATTTTTTGGGTCAAGTGACATAGTCATTAGTAATTCACCTTAAAAGGTGAATAAGTTTAAAATAGGCGAGTAAGTATAAAATTTGGGGTTCGAACTCTGGCCGCTGCATACAAATGCAATGTTCCGTGCCAAGTGAGCTAAGCTCACGAAGACTGTAACATCCCGATTTTTAGCATTAGATTTATCTGTTATTATTAATTAGTATTATTTATTTAATTATATTTGTTAATTGATTATTTATGTGTGATTTGTGGGTTAGTGGAATTATTAGTACTTGAGTGGTATTTTTGTAAATATGCTAGAACTAGCAATTTGAATTTTAGAAAATAGTGGTGCATAATTAATATGGGGGTTTAAGTGAAGTAAAAGTGTAGAGAAAATAATTGTGACACAATTGTGACTAAGCTCATTAGTGAGAATAACCCTAAAACCATATTATAAATACACTAGTAGTGAGTGGTGGTGGATTAAGTTAAACATTATAACACTAAATTTTGAGAGGTAAGTAAGAGAAGAGGCTTGGAGAAGAGGAAACTAGAAGAGCTCAAGGGGAAGAGGGAAATTCTACTAGAAGTAGCAAGAAAAGTGAATAATTAAGGTAAGAGGGGAGATTACTTTCATCAAGTGGGTTAAATAAGCACTTATGGGGTTTGAGTGTTTTAGATTGTGATTAATTGCATGATTAATTGTTGGTGATTTTGGTGAATTTTCGTGCTCCTTTTTGTTGGTTAAATTAAGCATGTTAAACTTTGATGAAATTGCATTTTCTTCATGTCAAAATTCATGTTTCATTATGATTAATTGATACCTTTGTGAATTTTGATGATCTTGATGATTAACATGATAATTGAAAGATGTTTGTTGATTATGAAGTTGATTATGAGCATGTGTATGTGTTTTGTTTGAGAAATCTTGAAGTTATGTTGAATAAGTTGTAATTTAAGTGATTTTGAGAAAATTGATTAATTGAGTGAATTTGCTTAAGTTGCTACTGTTTTGATTATGTTGCTGCCATATGATGAAAATCATGTCAATTGTTAGTGTTTTGCTAAAATGACTTAATTAAGTGAAAATGAGTAAGTTGCTGCTTAAATGAATAAGTTGTTGTTGGAATAGTTTGAATAGGTAATTATGGTGATGTTGAACTTAGTGAAATACTGTTGATGTTAATATGCAAGCTTATTTGCTAAGTTGTTGGTGAAAATGGACTTTTGAGACGAACTTTGAAAATTACCGAAAAACCTTTGGAATTCATGTCAATTTGATGTTTCATTGTGTATCCATTGTTCAATTCAAGTGTATTGATCATGGGTATTGTTTGTAAACTGATTTTGGGTCAATTGGGACGAAAAATGAGATTTTTGGGTGAGTTTTGGGGTCTTCCCGATGCGATACCTGTTTTCTGGTTGCCCTGAAGACAGGACTTTGCTTAGCGAAGCTCCAGGTCGCTCAGCGACCATAGCAGAAACAACATCAGCTGTTCTGCGTGTTTTGGCCTTTGGGGGACGTTTCCGAACATCCCTGAGCATTCCTTTTGTGTTGTTTTAATGTTGTTTTGATCTTTTGTTGATAGATAATGATTGCTTGCGATGAATTGATTTATATGGTTTGATTTTAAGACGAACTTGACGATTTTGTGAAATTGGATAATTGACGAAACAGACTTAATAATTAGTTACAGTAGAAAGAATGAAGTTGAATCATGAATATAATATGGTGTAGTAATAGGTTGATGTAATCTTACTTAATTTATTCATGAAATGTGAATTATGGTGAATAAATGCAAGAATGAAGTATTTATGATTAAACGATGAATAAACTTTATGAAATGCAATAATGTGAGATTGATAATGGTGTATGTGGCTGAATGCATTTATGTGGTGATTTGAATGACGATGTGATAATCTAAATGATGATGTGGTGAATTAAATGATGATGTGGTGATAACATGAATATGTGGATGTATTGATTTGATAATGCAATTGATAGCCGTGATAGCCGCATGATTTAATATCATGATTTATAGCCGTGTGCATTGTCAAGTCCTTACATGAACATCCATACATTCATTGTCAGTCGATCGGTGCTTGATTTAAGATCAAGATTCATGGGTGCTTGATTTAAGATCAAGATTTATAGGTGGGTGATTTAAGATCACTATTTATGGGGGGCCTGATTTAAGATCAGGATTGGTACCACATGCATGTAGAGTCGTATTAGGCGCATTACATTCACATGAGTCGTGTTTGGTAATGTTTTGGTGTGAACTTGTGCATTTATGTGGTAAATGTTAATTGTTGATGTGTGAAAATTATGGAATGATTTATAATTGTGTTGTTGGTGATTTATAAATGAAATGATGATTTAATTGTTGATGATGTGTAATTAAGTTGGTAATTATATAATGACGAGAGTATGCTATGATTTATGAATTATGCATGAGTAATAACCATACTTTTTGTGTCGATGAATACTTATATATTAAATGATGTTCTTGCCTGAAACCTATGTGCGTTTATTATATTCATTTGTTGAATGTATATCTTGCTCTCTAGGGGCTTTATTGTCGCCTCATCCGTGGGTTCAACCCTCGTGGATGTAGACTTGCAGGTTGAGGATTAGTGCTCAGTGAGTTATGATGAGGATGACGTCACACCTATTCTCTGTTTATGTTGCTTTTATCTTCGAGGATGTCTAGATTAGGTGCTCTGATTTAGGAGTCCGAGATTTATTTTATTTGTTGATTTTACGAGGATTGTATTTATTTTAAGATATTTATGTTGAAACCCGAGATGATGTTTATGTTGAGATGATTTATTTCCGCTGTGCTTTGTTGATTAGTTGATGAGGTTTTTTTATGAGAAATTTGTATGAGTTATTGGAGATTTGTTAGATTCCGATTATTTGTGTTGTATGATTTATCGATTAATTAGTAGTCTCGGAGATCGGGGTCTTACAAAGACATATTATTTTTTTTAGACAAATAGTCTAGTGGTTAGAATTCACTTTTTCAAGTGAATAAACAGATTGTCTGGGGTTCAAACACCAACCTTGTATATTACCATGCATTATCTCTACCAACTAAGCTATGTTTATGGAGACCATATGATCATTTATTTAATTAAGCCATTATATTATTATGTACTAACCCATCTTTTTTTCTACTTTAACACGTGTAAATTATGAGCAAGATTTTTTATGAAATTTTGATTATGATTAAAATTATATGTATAAAAGTTTGTGACTTTTAAATAGTAAAAAAAACAATTCATATGTTTTTTCAATAACATCAATATTATCACATTCTTTTTTTAGGAAATATTATCTTATTCTTAAAAGTAAACTTGTTTAAATGTGTAATTGTAATAATAAAAAATTCAGTCCAAAATTTTTTGTATTCTCTTTATATATTAGTATCAATACAAAACAAAAAGAGAAATACTAACAAGTGCCTTAAAGACACTCTTTTAGACTTTAAATAGTAAATTTTTATGAAAAATTGTGCATTCAATTCATCAGAAATTGAAGTGTTAAACTTTTTCAAAAAATAATTTTTTAAGGGTCTTACTAACGAATGTCTTAAGGACACTCTTTAAGGTTTCCCAATTAAGAAAATATTATTTGAAAAAGTTTAACACTTCAATTTTCAATACATTGAATGTACAATTTTTCATATTATTTTTTCCATTTAAAATCCTTAAATAGTATCTTTAAAACATTTATTAGCATTTCCCATTTTTTAATTGAGAAACTTTAAAGAGTGCTCTTAAAGACTAACAAGCAATACTCAAACAAAAAAAAAGTATACTAAGAATATAAACAACACTAATCATTAAGGACAAGCTGTGCGCGGCAAAATGTTTATGGTATTACTACTAAACAAACCGTTTGTCATTAATTAATTATTAATTAACAGTTATTAGTACATGCTGTCCAATGAATCAAGAGATTATATTGTACAAAAAGGAAATTGAATTAATAATAATTGACCATATATCTAACTTCATTAAGATGCCAAATGTGAACAACTGACGCAATGTAGGCAGTAGCACCATGTATTTCTCTGTCATGTCACGCTGGGTTAATTAATACTGTCCAAAATGGTAAATATTTATTTTTCCACATAATTTTGTATATAAATAAATATATTCCATGAATATTTAGTATTTTTCTTCTTCGAGATCAACACTGCTCAGTTTTCAAATTCAGCACCAAAATTAAAAAAATAATTTTCTGATCCCTAATTTCTTCTTCTCTGCTAAAAACTAAAAACCCTATAGGGTCAATTATAGAACCCTAGATTCATTCATCCCCTTGTTTGTTTCTTACAAAGTTGCAATTTTTCTCGGGACCCATTTTTTGATTCAGTGTCGTATAATCGAATTTCACTTCAATTTTCTAAAATCACACGTTTTGATTCGATTTTGATCTTCTTCTTCCACTGTAATATTATACACAATTTTGCATAGAATTTTCAATTTTCAATTTTCCTTGTTGAATTGAAACTTAGTGTGGCATTGCTATAGTGCAATTTCATCAATAGCAGGTGAATTTGATTAGATTTCAGGATATTGTAATTGTTAGGGTATCCTTTAAGTTTAGGGGAAATTGGTTAAGTGGGTTTTGTGTTTTGGGAGAATTTGAAAAGATGAATTTTTTGATGAGAGGGTGTAAAGGGCAATGAGAGGAAGGTATGATCGTGAGGTTTTAGAGAGAAGATGAGTGGTGGGTCATTGGGTATTCGTTCTGGTAGTTATGGATCTTTAGAGAAACAATTACAGAATGGTTTGTCTCCTATTCAATCTGCAAGGAAGCCTTCTAAGATGCTTAAAGAGAAAGAGAAGTTGTTTCATTGGATCTGTAAATTTGCTGGTCGTAAGAAGGTTGGAATGCTGTTTCTTTGTGTTATCTCTGCTGCTGTTTTCATCTGGGTTTTGTATGTTGGAAAAGGTTTCGTAATTTCTCTTACTTTCTCCTGTTTCGATTTTACATAACTTTGATTGTTTTCTAGTTTGTACTTTGATGACTTTACCCTTTAGGTAGTTTTGTAACTTTATCAATTTGTGTATGAGTTAAGCAGTTTTTAAATTTCATTTTGATTAATGTGGTTCGTTATTGGATTTATTCTTTAACCATCGATCTAGGAATGGTTTGTTGACGGGGGAGATAACTTGTTTTTTGTGATTCATGCATGGTCGTCAATTGCAGATTGCGGAAAATAGATGTTTGTTTAAATTCCGCTCGCAACAATGTTATAGTGCTATAGCTGTGATTTGACAATATTTTGTTTTTAATAGTGTATTGTGGAACAAGAGCAATTTATTCGAATTCTGTTATGCCATAGCCTCTATTTAACAAAATTGGATTCATGTGGTTTCAACTTTTGATTTATGTGACATTACTTGCTTCCAGGTGAAGATTCACAGGAGGGGAACGGTGTGCAAAGCATTAGTGTGAATGATAGTATGTCTATAAATGATTCTCCAGCTGTGATCTCCACGGCAAGGATTGTGGATTTGGCTACAAACTTGGTTCTACCCCCTTCTCCCCCAAGTTATTTTCTGGGTTATAATCTTCCTCCGGGGCATCCGTGTAATAGTTTTACACTCCCTCCACCACCAGCAGATAAAAAGCGTACTGGGCCACGACGTAAGTTCTAGTTTTGTTTTACTAATTGATGCCTCAGATGTACTATATTAGGTTATTTTATGCCTAGTAATTCACAACAGTATCCTTCATCCCTGTGAATATCAATTGGCTCCTCAAATTTGGATAGTTAACGATGGCATGGAAAGCTTAGGACATATTTTAAATTACCAAATGATAATGGTATTGTTCCTGAATATATTGGCTTATTTTCTTTTCAGCATGTCCAGTATGTTACCTTCCTGTGGATGAAGCCATTGGGCTCATGCCAAAGTTTCCCTCACCGTCTCCGGTGCTTAAGAATTTAACATTTACTTACGAGGAAAAACTAAGCAGAGATGGAGAATTTGGTGGTTCGGACTTTGGTGGATATCCCACTCTGAGGCAAAGAAACGATTCTTTTGATATACGGGAGTCAATGTGTGTGCATTGTGGGTATGTGTTAGTTATTGTTGGATTAACCACTTCTCTTTCCATATCTTTATGCATTGTATAATATTCTTTGCGGCTATAATTTGTCTTCCCAGTAATGTAGGATGTTTCTCCTCTCTTTTACTCACATCTGTCCGTTCTGCATCTTCAATGATGCATAAATACATCATTCAGATTTGTTAGAGGAATTAAACCTGGCCGCAACACAGGATTTGACATAGATGAAGATGACCTCCTTGATATGGAGCAATGCCGGGGCATAGTTGTCGCTTCAGCTGTATTTGGTCCGTATTACATGGTTTCTGCTTTTATTTAATTTTGCTTAATCTTGTACTTTCATGATGAATTAAATCTCTTGTTCAGGAAATTTTGATGAGGTAAATGAGCCAAAAAACATAAGCGAGCATTCAAAGCAGACTGTGTGCTTCCTTATGTTTGTAGACGAAGAAACAGAAAAATATTTGAGGAGTTCTGGCAGGCTGGGAACCAGCAAGAAGATTGGTTTATGGAGAATTATTGTCGCGCGTAATCTTCCTTATACAGATGCAAGACGTACAGGGAAGGTCAGAATTATATGTCAGCAAGCACTGTCATGAGTGAACTAGATATTATTAGCTGTTAGTAATATATGTTACTGAATTTTTTAATGATATGATCTGATCATTGTTGTCTTTCTGTAATCTACATTGGAGTTTTCAGTATGTCATTCTGTCTGACCCTTGGTGTCTATTTGGTTGGAGGGGAAGGAGGGATAATCCTCTGATTCGATATTTTGGAGGGCACGGAAGCAAAATCCCTCCTGATCCAAGTTTAGCTCCCCTCCATAAGTCGGGGGTGTTTGGAGGGGGGAGAAAGTATCTGTGCAAAATTTGTAGTGCTTAAATATCCTTTTGTTTAATGTGACCTTAAATATTACTAGGGTGGAAAATGTAATTTCATACTTTCCCTCTTAAAATTCCTCCCCTCCCATCATCCAACCAAACACAAGATTTAAAAATCTCTCCCTCCTCTTCCCCTCCATTAAAATCCCTCTCCTTGCCTCCTATTTTTTGAACCAAACAAATCCTTATACACAGAAAGCAACAAAGAAGAAGGGGGGAAAAAGGCTTAGATCAGTAGATGTAATATTGGCTAGTTCCTCTTGTCTGAGCATTATGATGATTTTTTTAATTCGAAATATAATTTTAGCTATTTGGTGTAAATTGAAATAACAAAATATGTCGCCCACTTTCTTTTAACTGTTTGCCAATGAGTCCTTATTAGTTACTACTTTTATGTACATGTAACTTAATAATTTTTCCACAGATTCCAAAGCTTCTGTTGCACAGAATGGCTCCAAATGCCCGCTACTCTATATGGCTTGATGGAAAGCTTGAGCTTGTTGTTGATCCATATAAGATCCTTGAAAGGTATATTTCAGTATTGCTCATGTGAAAATTATGAGTACATCCCATTTCACTCTACATCATCTGATATGAGGTTCACCTTTATGTTTAATTCTGCTGGAGATTGATAGCATCCACTGTTTATGCAGAATAAACTCAATGTTTTAAATTCCACGTTACATTCTATTTATACCATCATAAGAGTATAATTTATAAGAACTCTCCAAAAAAATAAAAATTTCTCCAATAGAAGTTTGACCGCTCCCTATAATGTTTGTTTTATTTCATTTTGTTTTCAATTGAGAATAACTAATTTTAATTGCTGAGAAAATTGAAAGTACCCTCTTGGCTACTACCCTCTAGAAATTCTAAGCCAAATGATACTATTTACTACCACATATGCATTAGGAGTTGTCAAGCTTGTTATATGCTTATAATATATATCTCTTGGTTTTCCCGATTATGGTTATTTGTATATTCTTCATCCAGTTTCACAATTGTTCTATTTGTATTGTTTTGTCTAATTCTTTGTAATAGTGCTAGAATTAAATAAAGAACTAAGCCTCGAGTGTTGGCAGACTCCAGGTCCAGGGAATTGGGTTTAATTTTTCTGCCTTCGACTGCATTTATAGGAAATTTCCCCTCCCAACCGTTGCAGATCAATATCCAAGTCACTCTTGGAATTAAAATCTAGAAGCAAATCTGAACGGAATTAAAATGACATATTGGAATCCTATGGAAGTAAGCAATGTGTCTCTTTTGCTCAAGTCACACATAATCGTTCAATTACTGAGGTGTCTCAACTCTTGTTGGCCCAGTATAATTAGGCTTGTTGAGCCTGTTGACACAACTTGGGGCATATCAATCTGTTCCTTAGATATCTACCAATTCTTTCCGTCATTACACGATATTGAAAATTCTGAAAAGTTCAACTTAGTGATTTCTTACCACTCTATGCTTCTAGTTTTGTCTATAGTGTGGTGGCTGTAAGTTTGAGTTTAATGAAATAAATCTATGCCCCTACTCCACGTTTCAGTAGGCTGCATACCAATACATAAACATAGTGATTGTGAGGATAGCTTTAATCAGAAACTTAATTCATCTTATTCTTGTCTGGGTTTCAATTTATCCCCCAACGAGTAACAATGAACAGTTGCTCAGTTGAGCTCGCAATAAACCATGCGAGTCATTTACCGTCTTCCTAATCTTCCAGGTACTAAAATATCCATTTTGACCCCAATGTAGAAATTCTCTTCCGGGCTGACATAGCTATGATTTCGTAATTGGTCAAAGCCCAAGTCCAAGAGGACTGACTTGGTCATCAATACATGCTGCAGTGCAAATAAGAATTAATCAGAAATTTTGGTCTCAGCTTGCTCTTTATGTAAATTTGTATAATTAAGTATCTCCATTTGAATTGTGATGCAGGCCTTCACTAACATTGGTACACATCAGGAGCTAGCATAAATTAAGTTATCAATCATCACCTTTTAGGAACTTTCATAAATTCATATTTTATAGGATGATGGATCTAATGTTTTTGATTTGTTTTCTTGCCAAATGTCTACTTCAGCATACAAAACTATTAGTTTGAGACTGTAAAGTTTAATTGCAAGCAGCTTCTTCTGTTGCTTCATCTTTTTTACTTTCCGTTACATGATCATTTCCTTGAACATAAGCGTTGTTATTGACTCTTTCAATCCTTCTCTTTCGCCTGATTTATGCCAAGTCTTGTTTTCCATATTGAGTGGCCATTCAAGTCCTACACTATGAAGACCTTATTATATACTGTATGTTACATAAAAATCAAAGTTGAGTTATTATTGATTTTTCCTGTGTAACTGGTTTGGGGTATGTCCCTGAATGTAATTTTAGGGGAACTTTTCATACCAATATATGCTTACTTTGTATTAGCTTAATTTTGCTATGTCTTGATAGAAATGCATATTTTGGCACCTAAATTGCTCTCATTTTCTATTAGGTTTCTGTGGAGGAACAATGCAACTTTTGCAATATCCAAACATTATAGACGCTTTGATGTATTTGTTGAGGCTGAGGCAAATAAAGCTGCAGCAAAGTATGATAATTCCTCTATTGACTTTCAGATTGAGTTTTACAAGAAGGAGGGACTGACTCCGTACACGGAGGCCAAACTTCCTCTTATAAGTGGTATGCCGAACTTCTGTTTAATTCTCAGACGAGATTCACTTGTTTCAACTTTGACTATTTTCTCATCCTTGATTGTGCTCAATTGCAGACGTTCCTGAAGGATGTGTAATAATACGCGAGCATGTTCCTATTAGCAACCTCTTCACTTGTCTTTGGTTCAATGAAGTTGACCGATTTACTTCTAGGGACCAAATTAGTTTCTCAACTGTCCGGGACAAATTTTTGTCGAAGGTGGATTTTCATTTTCACATGTTCTTGGATTGTGAAAGGCGCAACTTTGTAGTTCAGGTAATTCTTTTATTATATCTGCATAAAATATCTTAGAAGGAACAGTTCTGGCTTTGCAAGTAGACTTCTGTAGCTTTTTGGCTTCTGAGAAGTGATAATACCATAATCCATATGATTGATCTTTTAAAAAATCCAATTTTTGCACCATTCCCTAATATAAAACTCACTTACATACTTAACTATATTCAAATAATCAATATCAATTTTTTTTTTGGTGCTTACAGAAATACCATAGGGGTGTATTGGAGCGCCTAGCTGCACCAGTGGTTGCTCTCGATCCGCCACCACCTCCACCATCTCCACCATCTCCCCCTCCTCCATTGCCTATGCTTGAAACTACACAAGAAAAAGTTGTTATTCCAACAGTTAAGAGAGGCTCAGGAAGACGTGGAAGAGATAGAAGACCGGGTTCTAGGCGCCACCGCAAAGTTGTGGCTGGAAATAGAGACGTTGAAGCAAATTAAAAGTTTTGTTTTGGGTGATTATATCATAATTTTTTTGTTGTTTTTCTTTCGGCATTCTACCTACGAAAATCATTCATTGCAGAGCTGAGGGAAAATGTGGAACTAGAAGATGAATGTTGTACGGTTTCCACTTTCCACAAGGACACTCTCATTCTTTTTACTTTGTGCAATTGTCCATCTTTGTTGATTTTTTTGTTGTATATATATATAAAGTAAAATTTTCAATAATTATGGTAATGGTTGCTACCTTTGACCAAATTCTAAGCATATGGTAACTCATTTTGTTGTTCCATCATTATTACAAGGAAAGGTATAGATGCTTGCAATTTCACTGCATTATTACAAGGAAACGTTGGTATCCACATTAAAAATTGTTTCCCATTTGGTTTTTGTTTCCAAGTTCCGTATCTAAATGAGCCAGGCTGGCATTGAAGTCAATTTCTGTACTGGTTATATCAATTTATGATATTGCTTTTCTTTTTATATAAGATTTAGTTTTGAAAAAGTTTGGTTTTGGAAGATTTTATGTTTAAAAACGCGACTTTAATCAAGTTGATGTTAAAAAGACTTTAAAAATGTACCCTCAAATAAATAATCTTCCAAATACATATAAATAAACACCACTATATATTAAGGGAAATGTTAAAAAGTGTCTTTGGAGCATTGTTTAAACAACTAAAAGTAGTAATTTTTGCATAAAAACTTGTGTAATTATGACTTTTACATGTGTTTACTTATGTTTTCAAGATAAAATTTCTTTTAATGCATTCTTTAAACAATGTCATTATGACACTTTTAGCATAATCCATTAATTAATTAAATAATTTCTCCGACTCCCATCAAATATCACATTATTATATTTATATTACTCCCTCCGGTCCTTAATATAAGAAGAAAAACAAAAAAACATTAAAACCAAGACAATCATTAATTGTTGGAACTTTTTAAATGTTTTTTTACAAATATACCCTCATAAAAATTTGTGAAGTATTAAATATACTCACTAACATTAAAAAGACAAGCATTAAATGAAGGTTAAAAATGTCTTTTACGCAATAAATACACCTTAAAAATTGTGACATTTTCTTATAAATAGGTCCAAAGATTTTTTTGAAAAGTTTTTTATAATAAAGACTGAAGGAAGTATGTTATATTCTGAAACTCAAAACTTTGTGAAAAAAATAGACATGAAAATTGAATGTTCACTCAAATTGATTGGCATCACAAACAACAAAAACAAGAATAGATAGATGGAGGAGTATAGTATACTATGTTCTCATCATTTCATTGTCCTTGCCGACGTTCATGACAACCAGATATTCCAATTTTCACCGAGAATTACTCTTCTCACGGCACTTCCACGTGTTATTTTCGTAGTCAATCTCATCCCACCTGGTCCCACTGAATCCTTATCTTCCAAGTTTAGAAGAATCACCATTTCCGAATCTTTCTCAGTAAACAATAAATAAATAAAATAATTTATATGCACGGTGATGTAATATTGTTTTACACCTTCATTTAATAAATAATAAGGAAATGATATTTTTTTTTAAAGGAATAAGGAAATATATTTTTATAATTATTTTGTGATAACTTTTAAAACAACATTTTTTTATCTTTTTTTATTGTCAAAAACAATAAAGATAGAAAAAAGAAAAGAGTGAGATTAAGAACACCATGTAAATATTAAAGAGAATTGTTCAAAAATTGTCACACAATCGTTTTACAAATATCATTTCTCTTAATAATGTGTTATCGAGTAAACCACCAATTTGGTCTCTATCTTTGTAAGGTACTTTCAAATTAGTTCCTGACTCTATTAACATTTTAAAACAATCCATATCTTTGTCAAAAATTTCTCAATAAGATCACTGTCTCTATGTTTTTGTCACATCACTAGGGACTTAATTGAGAAACTTTTGACAAAGACATAGACTATTTTGAAATATTGTCAAAAGTTTTTCAATTAGATCACATTCTCTTTGTTTTTGTCACATGGCGAGAGGCTTAATTGAGAAAGTTTTGACAAAGACAGAGACTATTTTGAAATATTAATAGAGTCGGAGACTAATTTGAGAGTGACTAGACTAATTTGAGAGTGACTTACAAAGATATGTACCAATTTAGTGGTTTACTCTATGTTATCACATCAATTAAAATAGAATCAAGTACTTAAATCTCGAGAGGTTACTGAACTCCACCAAATGACGAATTGTTCAGAAAATTCAAATGTAATTTCTATATAAAACAATTTTGATCAAATTTTAGTTGTCTCTCAACAGAATTCTAAATTACTAGAAATTCGTCTTATGTAAAATCAAAAATATTTATAAAATCTACACATTGACGACATGTATCCACAATCTGCATGTGAGTCATGTGGCATCAAGTATTGAATATGACAAATTGTTTTTTATTGACGACATATTATTGAATATATGCCTAAAATAACTTCACATGGACAATGTATATATATTAAAAAAAAAATCACCTAAATAAAACTTTCTACTTCTTTTTAAAAAAAAAGCTTTCTACTATTAAATAAACAAACATTAATAGTAACAATTTTCCCTATTTGGTGAGCTGAAAGAGAATTAGGGTTTTACAGATTCCAATTTCCAATGTCTCATCCCTAAAAATTCGAATCTTCACAGGCGAATCAATTTTCCGATCAATGTCATCATCATCGGCGTTCTTCGTCATCTGCATTCTCCACTCCCTAATAGCAATCACCTCAGGCGCACTCATGATGTTCTACATGAAAGAAGTTTACACCTTCGGCCACGGTGTTCAAACCGCCACAAAGCTTCTCGGATCCACTCCTCACGATCAACTTCTCATCAAAACCTCCGATTCATTCTCCGGTTTACTCCTTGTTGCTATTGGATTCCTCCTCTTCATGGTTTCGTTTGTGAAAGATCGTGATTTTCAGCATTTCTTTGCAAAAGGGTGTTTTTTGTTGCATGTGTTTATGGCTCTTTGGAGGATTTACTTTGAACGGAAAGTTGAAGATCTTGCTTGGGATTGGTTGAGACAAACTGTTGGTGATGTGCTTTTGGCGCTTTCGTGGGTTTTCTTTCTTGTTTACTCTTGGAGAGAGAAGTATGATTAGATTTTATTTCCTTTTTGATTTTGTTTATTGTTATGATTATGATTATGAATTTTCTGTGTAAAAATTGACCGATTATATCACATGTTTTCTTATCAAATCGGTATTTAAATCGTACATTATTATAAGTTGTGAAATGTGAATTACCTTACTCTGAGTTCAATTATGGTGGAAATTACAGAAATGTGGTATTTTTATTGATTTGTTATTGTGGGTATGAGTGATACATGATTGTTATTGAGTTTGTAACTTCAGTGAAGTTTGGATTTTTCATTGAATTGTTTAAATTATGCTGCTTGTTGTGGATTTTTTATGGTTTCCTTTGTAATGTTGAGCTGAAATTTAGCTGAATTTTTATCCTCATTGTTGTTAAGTGGAAAATTGATACGAAGGTAAGGACATTGATGGCAAGGTAGGTTGTTTGTGTTTGCGGGTTTGTGCGAATAACGATCCAGTGTGGATTTATGCTGCTTGTTGTGGATATGTGATGGTTTTCCCTTGTAATTTTGAGCTGAAGTTTAGCTGGATAGTGTGAAATTTGAGTTGAAATTTAGCTGGATTTTTATCCTTAATGTTGTTTTGTGAAAGTTGTGTTACTTGTTGGCTACGATTTTAGAATCACGGAAACTAATGAGTAATGATTCATCTTTCCTACTAGGGCATTTTATGTTCAATTCTTAGGATCGTCTTTTCATTTCAAGAATTAACTTAAAATTCATGATCTCGCTGTATTGAACTTATGTTTAGTATAGAGCAATTAATGGAAAAAATCTGGATGAAGGCATTTGTGAATTTAAGTTTAAAATTTCATTTCATTAACTTATTATATAAACATTGAAAATAATTGTTGAGGGACAGCAGATGGATGAAATGTTGTCCTGTTGGTGAAATTAAATTTCCTTGCCAATGTTTAGAACAATATGATCTTTGCATATAGAAGTAAATAAATGATAGTAAATATGTATTAGACTATTACTATTATATATGATCCTCGCATGAATCTGAAATGGAAAATTTATACCGAAGTTAAACTTGTTATGGAATAATTAAAATTCATTACATTTGCCTCTTTTCATCAAAAAAATTAAACTTCATTGTAAATTGTGATTATGATAGTTACTTCTTTGTGCCCAAGTAAGACTTGCCCAAACTTCATTACAAAACTGTGATTATAATAGATATTTGATATAATTTGTCCACATTTTAATTTATTACATGCTCTGTGAGTGAATATCTAAATCCAGTCACATCATTGAGTGTGAGAATTATTGAACAGATTTGTGATTCTGATATATTCATATAATTCCTAGTATTTTCTTTGTAATTTATGTTCATGATCTTATCTTTGGGACTTGCTAAAATACAGTATACAGTATATATGTAATGTGTCAGTCTGGATTTCATCTTACTTCAATATTGTAAACGCAATCACATGTGGGTGATGGTGTACTCATTTTTCTATCAGACAATGTAATCTAGGTAAATTTTGAGTTAGGAAGACAGTTAGCCATTGATATCTAATTTGATAACAAGTGTTATTTCATCGGTCTATGACCAATTAAGATACAGTCAGTGTTATTTATGTGGTTTTTTTGTGAGATATTTTGGATTATTTTGCCAGGTTCTCTGGGTTGAAGAAGTCCAGCTATATACACTAAAGTCTACAGGAAAAGTGAAAATTTGCCGCTACCATTTTCCTACATAGAGTCACTATGAATAACTATCCTCAGGCATTGACTATTGAATCATACACAAATGTGGAGGAACTCTATTATCAATGATGACGTTTTCTTTATAGCTGTGATAACAATGATGATGTTCAACAGTTTCAGTTTTAGAAAAATTATTTTGCTGCAATTGGTTTGCTCATTCCCTTGAGTCTTTTTGCTTTAAATACTGCACTAACTGTCAGAGTTGCCTAATTTTTGAATGTTTCCTTGAGTCCTCTCTCTTCTCCCCTTTTCCCTCTCTTTCTCAATGGTCTTGCCACTGGCACCATCACTTCAACCAGATATTGACTGCCTGCTTCTAGATTGGGATTTCCTTCCTCTTGTTGTTATGTGCCAGAAAATAGGATATTTCTCTCTTTAAGTAGAGTTTGTGTGTAAAGCCTGGATTTTTTTACACAATTGATTCGACCGCAAGCAGAGATTCCCTGATTTCTTGTACCAGTTTGAAGCTAAATTGATTTCAATAGAATTGGGTCTTTGGAAGGTATTTGTCTGCTCTTAACTTAACCTAAAAGCCAATTTGTCTTCCCAGTTGACAGTTTTTTATATGTAGTACTATTTATCATTGTTCGATCACGAGCTGCATCTATGCTCAATCAAATTAAAATTTTATGCCTGTCTCTGTTAGTTTTATGTGTGCTCTTAACTTAACCTACAAGAATCTGTCTCTTTTTGTTGCTTGGCCAATTGGAGAATGCCTCCCTGCTTCTGTGCTCCCATGGACTCCAAAGAATAGCATCTTTTACCCATTCTTTACTCTCTTTTACAGATGGCCTAATAGATTTTTTTTATTTCCATATTAGGTTGAATAGTTGGATCGAAAAATGGTTTATGATAGAACATTATAGTGTAATTTGATCCGTATAGCCGACCCCCACTTAGTGGGATAAGGCTTGGTTGTTGGTCTATAAAGCTGAATAGTTGAAATGGTATACTCAATACGTATATATTGCGAGTTGAGCATGGTTACTTACCTTGGGTTTAATGGTTTGCTTAATAGACTTTATGTTTTTTGTTTCCTTGAAAGCTTGTCGATATTGCTAAAACAGTGTATTTGATGCACATTGAGGGACATCTCAAGCAGATAACATAGTATAAGTAGTCAAGTATTTGATGGTTTATGCATAACACAAGTATGGAAGAGGAGGGGTGAGGTAGAGAGGCATTAAGAAGAGGAAGAAAAAATGTATGTTTGACCATTGGATGATGTATGTGGGGTAAAAAGTTGTCCTTGTCTACTGCATACCAATTTTAAGACCTTAGTCAAAAACAAAATTAAGACTTATATCCTGTGCTTCATCTTTTGTTTTGGTTTATCCATAACCATTTTAAAAATGAAATATAGAACAAGCACTTTAGATGTACAGTCCTCCATTTTGCAGGAAATCAAACATTTCCGTTTACTATTAGGGACCCATATATAACCTAAGTAACATCAAGGTCAGCGATGGCTATGGACAACTCGTGTGGTGGAGTTCCGGTATGAGATTTGTTTCTACATTTGAGTTGATACACCAAGGTCAATGATTTTTTTTTTTACTTGAATAACATGTGCTTTGTTTGTTCTATACAGATAATACATACTTAAACTTCTCAGTATATCTATAGAATACTACCTAATTCCATTGTTGGATTGGGGCTTGCCATTTACTTTGCTAGCATCCAAAGATTTTCTCAGTGTGGTCTGATGTTAATGTGTTGTTAAGAGTCAATTTTAGCATCCTTACATGCATTTATAATATACTTGTCCTGTTAGGCACCTCTCTACAACTAACTCCAGGACCAGAGTTGGCTATGAGCAATTCCAGTAGCACATCTATTTCTATGTTTTGGGTCTCTTTCTTTTCTCAACCTCATTTTCTACTGTCTTTAGATCCACGGAAAGCTTATAGAATGCATCAATTTGTAAGTTTCTTTCTCTGCTGCTCTATGTATTGAAACAAATTTTGTAAGGAAGACAACATCTATCATTATGGGTCCTCCATAAATTCTGTGCTCGAAATCCTCCTCCTTGGTTAATAGTTTCTTGACAAGTGGGGACGTATTGGTTCACACTGGGGTGGGGGGTGGGGGGTGGGGGGTGGGGGTATTGCCTATAATTTAATTCCCTGCTGCTGAGTGCTGGACTGAAATACCCATGTTAGTGTACATAGACATGAGGTACTAGAAGTGGAGAGTGTGGGCCATCAGCTTGCATTTGCTTAATCAATGAGTAAACGATCAAATTAGTCTCTGACTTTGTAGGACGCTCTCATGTAGGTCCCTGAAATTATAAATATCTCAAAACTCTATGCTTTGGTTATATATTTAACTATGTACTATCAATTAGATTATTATATTATAATAACTTACTATCAGTTTGATCCCTTTCATCCATGCATTTAACCACTTATCATCAATTTGGCCCCTCCTTACGCTGAGAAGGGACTAAAATGGATAAAATTGGACAAAATCAAGAACATTTTTTAAATATTTGTAATCTTAAGGACCTATTTGAGAGTCTCTCACAAAGCCAATGACTAATTTGGTTGTTTACACCATAAAATATGCCCAGATTAATAACCTCATATTGCACCACACTCGGTGCTATAAATTTATTCATCTCTACAGTTGACACCCATAATTCTCACGGACAATGAATAATGTTGTTAGTTTAAGGAAAAATTGTTAGTTTAAGGAGAATATTATTAACTTATAAAGTAAAAAAACGACACCAAAACATTTCAAAATGTGAAGTTACCATATTTAGGTTGGAATTGGAAATGTTGTTTTTTCTATATTTAGTGGGTCAATGTGTGAGCACTAGTCAGTTGATTCTTAAACAGTTTTCAAGGTCTCAAGATCTTGAATATTGAGTCCTCGTTCCTGTTTTCTTACTCTCTTATTCAATGCTTTATCCACTAATGTGATTATTTCAGCTTTAAAAAACATAGAAAAAAAAATGAAGGGAAAAGCCCTAACGCGATGCTTGAATGGAAGGCAATGTTTGATCCATACTGTGATATTGACCAAGATACAGTGTTAGAATTTATGTTACTGCGTTCTTGTTTGTTAAAAGTCCTTTGCTTAAAGGATTGAAACACGTGTTCCTATTGGGATACACCTTGAAGAAGAAAAAAAAGGAGACAAATTGATTAAGGGTTGAAATTTGAAACTTGAGAGAACATGAGAGAAAAAAATTGAGGATCTTTTCCCTCTGTTAGACTTGAAAGTTGAATTGTCCTCTTAGCATATGATCAAATTTGTTAAAAAAGAAGTTAGGAACCATATGAGAAGGTTTTTTTTTTTAAGAAGCTAAATTAGCCCACCTAAATTGGTACCGGAAGAATCGAACCTAAAACCTTAAGAAGGAACATACTCCCAAATTCCAAGCCAATACCACCAGGTCAACCCAAGTGGTTTACCAAATGAGAAGCTTGTTGGCCTTTTTGCATGTTAGCAGACATCAATTAGGCCATTTAACTAAAAAAATATCCATGAGATATGTATGAATCTACAAAAAAAAAAAATTGTAGAGGATGTTAATGAATTTTTTGGTATGGAAACATCCCTTTCCTTGATGCATGATAAGTCTTTTTATGCAAACAAATTAAATTGAAGATCAATATGTATCACAAGTCATAAGCAAATTTGAGACTTACTAAATGAATTATGATAGAGATGATGAGTGAGCACAATTTCCTATTTTGACAAAAAAGGGTCCGGGCAATGCACTTCTTACACCAAATTCCTTCTTGTTCTTGTTTATTTGACATATTAAAGCAAAAGTGAAGGGGGAACATGTCACCAAGGTTGACTTCAAACTTAATCAGGATGAGCATTTTCCTGTTGGGTCATAATACCATTTGGCCCTTTTTTCCCTACCACTTTCTCATTGGCTAGACCCATTGGCTAGACCCAATAAACCCTTATTGTCATAAAGCTTTCATATCATTATTGAAAGCTTGGTCAGCAAGGAATTGTATTCGTTACTATCTCTGTAACTATGGACCACTCTCACAACTTTAACTTAAATCAAATATGGCATCCTATTTTTCAAATGAAATATATGGCATCCTATAATTTATAAATCGTTACTAACTTTTCTTTTGACTGAACATATAAATTTTACAAACTTAACGCTAATTTCCATAATTAATCTATTTTTGATGGGTCATAAATAAAGTATGAAGGATCATCTACATTGATCAGGGCACCATACAAAGAGTTAGACAACACATCTTAACCCAAAACTTTTAATATTAGGTTTTGAGGATTTCTTAATCCACCCTCCATTTTTTACGGATTATTCATTGCTATTTTGGTAGTGACTAATCATTGTTGTAAATTTGTTCGGCATATAAAATAGTTTTTTTTTTCTTTCTTTCAATTAGGTTTTTTTTTTCCATACGCATTAGAGATCGAACATCTGACGACTAGCTTAAGATGTTATAGTCACTTGAACCAACCACAATAAAAAAGTGTTTTGTTTTTCTCAATTTTATTTGGTTTTTATCATCCAATTAGTCTTTTGTGTGTTCTTCTGTTCGATCAATTTGTTTTTATGGATTATACGGTTATAATTACTAAAATGAAAAATATTTCCTTTCATGGAATAAGTGTTGTATGCGGAGTCATCACTTTTTTCTAAGTTTTAATGTATGTTTGGTTTAGCTTTTTGAGGAGACAAAATTGATTTTAGAGATGTAGAATTAATTTTGACATATTTGATTGTTTTAAAGTTGATGAATTGATTTTGACTTCATAATTGATTCTAGCTTGAAGTTGTAAATTGGATCTTTTGATTCTAAAATTATTTTTACACTTAAATAAATCATTTTACTTTCAACTCATTTTTAGCCAAAATAAACTTTAGATAACCAGTCCATTCAAAGTCAATTTTTATTTATGAAAAACAAAACATACACTTAACATACTTTAAAGCACTTCTGCAGCTTCCACTTTGTTTAAGTTATGATTATGATTAAAGAATTTGTTGTTGCAACAGCTACTCCCACTTCTTTCCAGCTTTCCACCACATATATGTAGAATATATAGCACTTCAATAATATATTATGTTTGTACTTATCCGATTTTCTATTAAAGTTTAAGAATGTGATGAACTTGAGGTTACATTTGAGTGATTTGACTATGATTTTGTTTACACTATTTGTTAAGAGACATAATTTATCTTTACAAAATCGACTTATAAAATGATGATTAGCCTCATTTTTAAACACATGTTCAATATGAGACCCTTCTCATAACGCACACCCCTCCTGTCAAAAACTGGATATATCTAAATCATTATCTGAGTGGCTCTAACAGCGGTGACATGACAGATAAGTGCCAAATTTACCAAGTAATTGATATATTTTGAAAGAATTTACTAACTTAGTTAAGTAGAAAACATGTGCTTTTTGCCCCATCTTTGTATGTTTTTGGTTTTAGGTGATTCGATCATGAGTATTGTGATCTGTACATCATTTCTGGTTTATAGATGCAAATGGAGATTAAGCAAAGAAGGAAGGAATATGTTAAGGATATCTCAGGTCAAAAATTGAAGCATCAAAGCAGAGGAAGTCAGCTTATCCAATCTATATATATTTATTCATGAATATCCTTATTTTTAATATTTGTTGTAACTTGATCCATTATAATTTGATAATTGATTTGATTTTTCATTCCAAAATACTCTTTAAATATTTATAAAATTATTGTGTTTCATTTGTTTCAATTATCATGGTGTTTATACATCAGACAACTCATCAATCCACCGGCCAAGCCACAAAGAGATAAAGACGGAGTGAAAATTTCAATTCACCTATTTCAGTTGGTCCATCTAATTTCACGTTAGACGAGTTGATGATGGAACAGATCAAACTAAATGAATTGGTCTGTTCTGCCACACTAAAATGTGTCCAATTAACAAAAGTTAAAAAATCTATATGTAGGTACTAAAAATTCAATTTAAAAAATATATATATATGAAAAGCGGTTCTTTTTAACAAATGAATGTGTGAAAGTCCATATTTGCCTATGAACGTATTTTATGCATATTAAGAAGCACTATCTAGTTAGTGGTTCTATAATTCAATTGGAATGATTATTTTATTAATCGTGGAGGACCAATTGGGAAAGCCTACCATTATTCTGCAATAAACAAAAGATTTTCTAACCAGTGGATTCCTCTCCTGCTGCCATCTTTCATTTTCTAAATTGCAAGTCAGAGTGGATGCACCACTAACTAATCATAAAAGCTGTACAAGTTAATATGACTATATATTCTTAAACTATTTTTCCAATTTCCTATTAACCTTCCCTAATACAAAGTTTGCAAAACAGATGTTGTCCCCAAATCAAATTTGCTCCAAACAGTGGTCCATCAACTGAAATTCTAAACCTTTATGCTATATGACAGCTTAGACAATGAGAGTAAATAGATTATGTGAATCTTCAAAATAATTAAATTTATTAGTATGCATGTAATTTTTCCTCCTAGGATAAAGTATCATGTCACAATTTATGTTGTAATGCTATAATTGTTTATTGAGAGCATCTTCTCTACTTAATATCAAAATTTAGACACCACAACTTGTTATACTACTTTTGTGTTTTAGATGTCAGCATATACTATCAATAAAATATGATAGTATATTTTCAGTGCTCAAAGTATCTTCTAAATATAAAATAATTTGTTCATTTAGTCATAGACAATAAACAGCCAAGCTTGGCGCTTTTGCATCAGTTGTGATCTTGATAGCAGGCTTTGTTTGTTCTCAACCTTTTTCTTTTATTATTATGTTATTGTTAATCATTGTGTTATTTTTTCTTAATTTGGTGTACTTAGTATATGTTTATATGATTTGTCCGGAGATTGGGCTCAAAGCTCAACCTGCCCACTTGTGCACAATGGACTATTGCTCACAGGCACCTCAAAATGCCAAAAGTATTTTCATCAGGTCCTAATTCTCGTTCGTTTGTGATCAGACAATAACTCTTGATCAGTTCCCCATTTAACCAATTTAACAATGTAGACATGTGGGAAATCACGAGGTATGACTTAGGTTTTCCCAAAACACTCATTAACACCAAAACTATTGAATTTGACGCATTGATAATTTAGTGGTCAACTAGACTCAAATATCATATTAAAATTTTATATTTAACCTGTTTAATGTGAAATTTGAACTTTTTTCCATGAATACAATAGAAAAGAGGCCATCCTTGCATATCTAACTTAAGCATTAGAGCACTATTTAACTAAAGGAGGAGCTCTCACCACTACCATCATCCCAAACACTTATTGCTCTAAATTTTAGACGTGAACAATTATGCAAATGATAAATTGTTCACACTATTTTAATATATTTCAAGTCTTTGATTACTACAGCAGAAAGTTGGCATAAAAAACAAATGGATGATTCTGAAACACATTTCTAGGATATGGTTTCCCCACATGCCATGAGCATTAGTGTTATGACTTAAATAAAACTATATTAGAATTAAAACAATACTAATAATACTGTGAAAAGAAAAACCCCACCAGTGATACGCAATTTAGTGGTAGAATATATTGGGAGGTAGATAGACTCAAAAGTTTTATTTCCACCTTCATCGGTTAACATATCTCCTTTTGCCATAACACAATCCCGCACAAATAACCACAAACAAAATGGACACGTACTCACCCATTTCAAATATATTTAATTAATTACTATAATATTATAATTGGAACTGCCAAAATGGACCTTATATGTTTGAAAAGTCCTAAAAAATGCATTTAAAGACTACATACTTGTTATTTTTATATAACCTAGAGATTAAATTGAAGAAATAATAACACTTGACTATTATTAAAAAAAATAACACTTCTAGACTAAATTGAGAGTCTATTCGACAGAAAAACATATTTGAGGGTTGACAAGTGGCACTGCACCACCAATACATGAACTAGCTGGGGAATACTAAATACTAAATAGGCTGTGGAGCAGATAAAATTATTAGTTTTATCCAAGAAACCTTGAGCTTCTTACTACAATCTGTTGGAATTTAACAATAAAAACCAAAAGGGAAAATTACTTTTGTAGTCTTTTAACTTAATTTTTTGGTGGCGTTTACAATGGGAAAGCAGAAAGCTTTCCCACTATGGAAAGCAGAAAGCTTTCCCACTATGGAAAGCCTTTTCCAATGGTTAGATGGTTGAGGAACACAATTTTTATGGTGGACTGTCTACACCAAATTTTTTTCCTTTCTCTTTTACACTCTTATATTTTTGTTTAGATCTGGAATACACGATTTTTATCATAGACTGCCTACACCATATTTTTTTCTTTTCTCTTTTACACTCTTGTATTTTTGTTTAGATCTGGAATTTTTTTCTTTTCTTGATCTGGAAACAATTGGTCGGATTTTCTCGCTCGCGCGCATCCGCGCGCCCGTATTATAAGAGTGACTTAGAAGTTGAATTTTTTCACGATTTTTTGCATGCATGTTTAGGACATAAAAACAACATTGCCCACAAAAAACGAGAATTTTCCGACAAGGGACAGATTAAATATGAATTTTTTACGCGCCAAAAACTCAAGAACGCGAAACAACAAAACAGTCTACACCAAATTTTTTTCCTTTCTCTTTTACACTCTTATATTTTTGTTTAGATCTGGAATTTTTTTCTTTTCTTGATCTGGAAACAATTGGTCGGATTTTCTCGCTCGCGCGCATCAACGTGCGCGCGCGCCCGTATTATAAGAGTGACTTAGAAGTTGAATTTTTTCACGATTTTTTGCAGGCATGTTTAGGACATAAAAACAACATCGCCCACAAAAAACGAGAATTTTCCAACAAAGGACGGATTAGATATGAATTTTTTCGCGCCAAAAACTCAAGAACGTGAAACAACAAAACATGCACCTAGAAAACGAATTTTGAGCTGATTTTTTGCAGACACCTCTATAAAAATACATATAGAGGATCTACAAAAAACCAGCTCAAAATTCGTTTTCTAGGTGCATGTTTTGTTGTTTCGCGTTCTTGAGTTTTTGGCGCATAAAAAATTCATATTTAATCTGTCCCTTGTCGGAAAATTCTCGTTTTTTGTGGGCGATGTTGTTTTTATGTCCTAAACATGCCTGCAAAAAATCGTAAAAAAATTCAACTTCTAAGTCACTCTTAAAATAAGGGCGCGTGCGAGCGAGAAAATCCGACCAATCGTTTCCAGATCAAGAAAAGAAAAAAATTTCAGATCCAAACAAAAATATAAGAGTGTAAAAGAGAAAAGAAAAAAATATGGTGTAGGCAGTTTATGATAAAAATCGTGTATTCCAGATCTAAACAAAAATATAAGAGTGTAAAAGAGAAAGGAAAAAAATTTGGTGTAGACAGTCCACCATAAAAATTGTGTTCCTCAACCATCTGACCATTGGAAAAGGCTTTCCCATGGTGGGAAAGCTTTCTGCTTTCCCATCGTAAACGCCACCTAATTTTTTAGGTTACAATTTTATCTTTAATATATTTTCGCCTCATTTTGGTCCTTCATCCATGTTTTATATGGATTTTCAAGCTTCACATATTTGATTTTCTTTTGGGACATAATTTATATTTAAGACCGAGAGCTCACATGAAAAGAAAACAATAGATTTGAAGCTTGATATTCATCTCCAAACATTGATGAAGGACCAAAATAATGTTAAAAAAGATAAATATGACTAAATTGTTATCTAAAATTAAGTTAGGGTGTTGCATGACCAATTTTGCCAAACTAAAATCATAGATACAAATATACAATATATTATGATGCTAAAATATTGCTCAAGAATGTGTACCTTTCATGGATAGATCCATTGCATTCGGAGACAAAAATGTGTGAGAAATGGATACCTCTTCTGACGAGTGTTGCTGCTAGGTTAAACTGATCTAATGAGAGAGTCAACATATATATTCACTAAACGAGAATAGAGAATTCTCTGCAAACTAACTAAAAAGAATAAGTCAATCAATCACATATCATCTACAACTACGGTTCAATACAATATTCATTTATACTTTAAAATAAGTACATTAGCAATTTAATAATTGATAATTTTTTTTATATTTTAACTAATTAAAGTAATCCATAAAATTCAACACTACAAGATACTTACTACTACTAATATCATTTAAATTAAACAGAATAAAATATAGAAACTTTCTTGCAAATACTTAAAAACCTCTGATGACACAATCATTGTTGTTTGAAGTTGAGGCGATTGAAAAAAACTTATTGTGGTTTGGTTAGGTTGCTTTCTCCTGAGAATGATATAGCAATAATAACAAAATAAAAAAAATTCCTTTGGAGCATTTTCTACTGAATCAAGAAATTAGAGCCAAGGCATGTTGCAACTTAAACAATATATGTTAGCTATGCTTTGAGCCAATAAAATTGCGCTTCACCATTGGTACTTAAATGCTTGTCTATTGAAAAAAAAAAAAATTGTTTATGCCACTATTACTTTGTCCCCAACAATCATCTAGGAGTCATTGGAATTTCAAACCAAAACTTGGGTACATACACAACAAATACAAAAAATAAAAAAGAAAACAGTTAATCTGATATCCACTAAACCCAAAAAGAGTAAAGAAAAGGTTTAAAACTCCAATAGTCACTGTAATTAAGAAAAAGTTGTTAGGAATTAGTCATATTCACTTAGTGGTATGTTTTTAATTAACCTTTCCATTTGGACAACGTGTTAGTGCTGTTAGGCCTAGTCAACATTGTTTCTACATTTGCAATTAGATTAGAAAAGGAAATACATCTAATCTTTTGGTTTGGTACTTCAGTTCATACGTACATATGTATACTATATAGAACCAAATGATTCGCTCCTAGACCTAGTTTAATCTCCAATCCTTTTGTTATTTATATAAAGAAATTGTATATCTAGCTAGTGCAATTTATTAATAGAAAAATCAAAAGGTTGAAAGATACTTGTCTACAAACATTCCTAAATAATAACTGTCCACCCCCTTTGTCTTGCTAATGTGAACTAGGTATCTAAATTAGAGGATGTATAATTAAGCTAATTTTAGACTAGTTTGATGGTTGGTCTACCGTGAACTCAGATACTTAATTTTTTATTTTAAAATCTCAACGAAGTTCGCAGTTTACAAGGGACTGATTTGATAACGTTGTGTTTTAAAATAGGGATTTTATGGTCCTTTTTGTGTAAATATTAAAAATCAATGTTTATTGGGTATGCAATATGTACAAACAACGTAACAAGTAAATTTTACTTTTTACATTATTATCGAATCATAAATATCATAGCAAAGACCTTTTTGTTTAAATGACCATAACAAAGACCTTGTGATAAATATAATTGGATGATGATGTTAAATTTTTAAACACTTTCCGCACGGATTCGAGAGGGTTATGTTAGCGATCTTACCATTTAAATCATTAAGCTCTAACAACTTATAAAATTATAAGTGGAGTTCAATGTATTTTAATAGTGAAATTATTAATATAGCCATCTCATATTTTTTCATACATGAGAGAATCAACGTGGTAGTGACAAATTAATGGCTAGAATTTCATTGGGAAAAAATTACACGAAATCTCCCGCATTTGTATGAGAAATTATATAGCAAAGATATAGAACAAAAAAAAACTATCAACTACAAATCACAATTTGCTTGTTTTTAATAAATTGATCGTGACAACATATAATTGCATACATATGTAAAAAGAGTGTTACATTGATAGTATATATAAATTAAGCTCAAAAGAGTAATGTATAATTATTCAGTATCACGTTGGTTTGTTAGAGTACTCATTCTTCTCACTTAATTGTACTTTGGTTATAGCAAAAAACGATTTTGTGTAATATGCAGAAGTAAATCAGTCTTACACTATAGACAAGTGTGTTTTTTCTCCTATTTAGCCAATGTGTGTTTTGGCGGTGAAAATTCCACGTTAGACCAAAATCACGGCAACTCTCCATGTTTGTAGTGGAGCTAGGAATATCAGCTTCTTAAAATCACGTTGAACTTTGCATAGGGACGCAAGAATACAAGGTTCAACGCCAATCCAAAAACATGTTTAATTAGTAAGTCTCATCATATTTTATTTAGTTTAATTGAAAATTAATTGATGAAATAGTGGAAATTCATATGCAAACTTATCTCATTTGCATATTTTAGAATAGAAAAAAAAACACAAAAAAAATCCAAACAAGTCATATATTATATGAGATTCCCAATCCCAATCAAACACGCTTATTACTTGGCTTAACTTAACTGTCTTTATCTACAACAACAGTATCTTTGTCTCATACTGTTCTTTTTCCATTTCTTGTTGTTCGTTATAACAACAATAACCATACCTTTCCCATTTCTCCAAACCTTAAACTGCAAAACTTCACAAACAGAGAGAGAAAAAGAGTGTCTCTAAAATGGTTCTAAAGTTCAATGGTGATGGTGGCGTTGATGATGGTGGAACTGGGTGTGGAACTAAGCCTATCTGAATTAACACCGCCACCAACTTTTTGAAACTGTAAAAAAAAAAATCTAATTTTACTTGTTATGTTATGTTCATTTTTTGGTGTTTAAAGTCATGGGCTATCTTGGTTTCTTAGCTTGGCTCTATAAACTCTAATTCTAGCTTTTTTGGGACCAACCTTCTTGGTGGTCCAAATGGTACAACCCCTTCTTCTCCAAACTCATTCTCTTTTTTTGATCATGTGTAAACTCATTCTAGTGATTTAGATATTTGGTATTTGACTGTGTTTTGAATTGAATTCATTGTGTTGATTAAGTAATTCAAGGTCATTTCATATGGATTCTGAAGGTTTAATATTTATTTATATAATCTAAAGGACTTTTTTGTATTATTTTCCCCACAAGTAAAAGAGTTAAAATCATGGTTTATTTGATGATATATTTTATAAAATAGTTTGGATGATAATTAAATATCATTCTTAATTTGGATCCTTTCTGTGTGTTGTGTGCAGTGGCTGCTTTCCCAACTGACTTTTTGTTGGATGCTAGAAGCAGCTTATATTGACTTACACACATAGGAATCTTAATCTTAATAAAGTGATTAGTTATTATTTATTAATTTCTTAAAATGTTTTCTAGTTTTATTTAATCAAAACATAGGGATTCTTTCAGATTTTGTTCTTTTATGTGGAAATAAAGATTTCAGTTCATGAAAAGTAGTTGAAAATGTTGTCAGCTTAGTTTATAGATATATGTTAATTTTGTTGTTTTCATTTGCTTTTTCTTATTGAAAATGATTAGAAAAAATAATTACTAGTCTTCTTGTTGCAGGTTCAAAAGAAATGATCTGGTATTAAAAGCTCTTTCGACTTTTGGCAATTGCAGTCGTGTTTTGAATCGGACTTTGTTCTGTCAGAAAGTATACGTTTGATTTGTTTTCTGATGATATTCTTGATTTCAACTTCAAAATTTTGTTGATTCTGGATATCGATCAATCTCCCTTAATACCAGATAGATCTGGTAGAGTGTTTAGCTTCACCGTGGGGCAAATCTCCTTTGGCAATATAGCTTCCTGGTCTCAATCTTGGAAGTGGCAAATTTATTAACTACTATCTGGAAATTACTTATGTTTGAAGATTCAGCCGTATTGGGCAAATCTCCTTTGGCAAAAGTTACTTAATTTTCTTTCTCGTGATTCTTACCAGTAAAAATATATATTTCAAAATAGTAGTTTTCATCTTCTATGAAAGTAACACCTTTCTAAAGTTATTCCACACTTTCACTAGGACAAATCTCCTTTGGCATCTTTTGATTATCTTAGTCGGTTTCCTCCAGCTTGTTTAAATTTTCCTTCCAAAAAATTGCAAAAAATAAAAAAACCATCTGATAGTTGTAGCTCCTTGATACTAGTTTTGCAAACCTCTCTCTAGTTTCTTTCTGTGGAAACTCCAGTGCAAACTGGGCAAATCTCCTTTGGCAATTCAGAGTCGTAATAGACTCCAGTTATCCCTGTCCTGTCGGGCAAATCTCCTTTGGCATTTAATTTTCAGTTTCAGTGGTGAAGGTATTCTTCCTTTTCAAGAAACTGGCTTTGTATCTGTGACACGCATAGGTATCAATCAGACACGTTTTGTATTGTATACAAATATCCTCTGAAGTCAGTATCGACTCATCCGTTGTTGATTGCAATACATACGGACTCTGGTGTTTAATGTTTCTATTAGCTTGAAAAGGTAAGGATCTTCTTGAATCCTTATTTATTGTTAATATTCCTTTACGGATTTGTTGAGATTTTGCTTCCTAACAATACTATTATTTCCTACTTTTATTGTGTCTTGAAGTTATTTTCTTGTAGCACTGATGTTAACTGTGACAAATTATGACAGGCATATAGTTGATGGAAGCTCAGATGACTGATTCAGACTGGGAGTCTTCCAGTGAGAGCAGCGGCAGTGACGATCAAGAGGATATTGATTTTCTCTATGGTGGCCAAGCTCAGAGCATATTATCAAGTTTAGAGGAAAGCATCGGTAGGATAGATGATTTCCTCTCATTCGAGAGAACATTTGCTTACGGCGATGTCGTGTGCTCCTTGTCAGACCCATCTGGACAGATGGGGAGGGTCGTAAGTGTTGACGTGTTAGTGGATTTGGAAAACATTCAAGGAAATGTATTAAAAAATGTGAACTCCAAGAAACTTCTGAAGATTCGTTCCATTTCGGAAGGTGATTGCGTAATTAATGGGCCGTGGCTTGGTCAGGTTCAAAGGGTGGTGGACAGATTAACTGTATTGTTTGATGACGGGACTAAGTACGAGATCACTACCTTGGAAAATGATAAAATTTTACCACAAAATCCTAATTTTCTTGAAGATTCGCAGTATCCATACTATCCAGGGCAGAGAGTGAAGGTTAAGTCCTCGACCGCTTCTAAATCAGCTAGATGGCTATGTGACAATTGGAGAGACAATCATGATGAAGGAACTGTTTGTTCTGTGGAAGCAGGTTTGGTGTATGTTAATTGGCTTGCTTCAGTTCTTTTAGGTTCTAATTCAAATGTGAATGCTCCTCCATGCTGGCAAGATTCCAAAAACTTGACCTTACTGTCGTGTTTTTCGCATGCAAACTGGCAACTTGGTGACTGGTGTATGCTTCCAGTTGCAGACCAAAAGGAACAAGTTGAACAGATGATTCGAGATTCATCTGATAGTTATCTTCCTAATAAGCATAGTATGGCTAGAGAATGTAGGAGAAGAAACCTTAACTCTAGCCTGGATGAATTGTTTATAATTGGGAAGATAAAGACCAAAGTTGATATTATATGGCAAAATGGGGAACATACTTTGGGTTCAGATCCGCAGAATTTAGTTCCTGTGAATGTCATAAACACTCATGAATTTTGGCCTCATCAGTTTGTGATGGAAAAAGGTACTTCTGATGATGATAGGTCTAGCAATCATAGATGGGGTGTCATTCTATCGGTCGATGCAAAAGAGCATATGGTAAACGTACAATGGAGAACAGCTCCCACATCCGAGCCAGATGATTTGGCTGGAGAACAAACGACGGAAACTGTGAGTGCCTACGGACTTGTTGAGCACCCAGATTTTTCCTGTTGTTTTGGCGATATTGTGTTCAAGGCGGCTCAAAAACAGCCCGGTTACCTAGCTGAAAAGTATAATGCAAATTCAATGAGTGACTTGAATGTGGAAGCTCCTCTGAAAAACCTTTACCAAATCAGTTATCCGAATAACTCTGTAGGTAACTGTCACCTGTCCTGTATTGGCAATGTTACTGGTTTCAAAGATGGTCATGTGGAGGTGAAATGGGCTACTGGTTTAATGACCAAGGTATGCCGTCAACTTTTTGTGAATATATTGCAGTTAATGATGCTACTTTCTATATACAGTGATGTTACTCGTGAAGTTTATGATGCTACATTATTTTGAACAGGTTGCGCCCTATGAAATATTTCGGATTGGTAAACATGAAGCTTCGACTGCAACTCCCGTTTCTTATGAAACAACTATTGAGGAGTTGGCTGAAGAGATTACTGAACATGGAAGTCTACCTTCTGACCAGAAGGGAAAGGTAAGGGAAATAATATAACTTTTAAACTTGTAAAAAATAACATCTAAAAATAACATTTTTCAATGAGATTAGTTGTCGAGATTAACATAAGGATTGTCTAATCATAAGCTGAATCTCACTTTGATGATCAGGGCTTGTCAGATTTTGACAGTGATAGAGATAAATGTGAAAAGCATCAAGGAGAAAGTAGTTTGTTTTCCCTTCCTCAAGCTGCCCTTGAACTTTTCTCCAGCATTAAAGCCGGCATTTTCCAAAAACTTGGCATGACATCATTTTATGGAGCTGTTTCCACAGTCCCTACATTTGACGAGGGAAATGCACCTGATTTTCTCGACAAGAAAGATGGCCCTGAGACTGATTCACATCATGCGAGCAGGTTGCAGTCTACTGAAGACCCAACTCCATATTGTGAAGTTGTTAGGATTCGTGAGAGGAGCGATGCTCCGGTTTTTTTAGACAGCAATGGTTCGGATCAGTGGAAGCGGTTTGATGTAATTGATACTTGTTCAGATCACCACTTTTTCAATGAGAGAAAAGGGTTGCCGATATCTCAGGTTATAAAATTTACACATCACTTAAGTAACATAGTTATATTGAAAGCATTTTGGCTTATTTAATCCCTCCCCATTGCTCCTTTGTAGGTTAAGAAAGATTGGGCGAAAAAGGTACAGCAAGAATGGAGCATCCTGGAGAAAAACCTTCCTGGTGCATACTTCTCACTTTATTTATTATAACTATCTCTGCCTAATTAAACCAACTATCTCACTAAATAAGCAATGTTTATTGTCCATTAATATTTAATCTGAAAATAAGTAGCCTATTGAGTAAATAAATGTCCGAGTTAATTTACTTACCAGAAAGGGAAATGACGCGAAATATGCTGTAATATCCATCACAGTTTCTGCTAATTGACATAAAATCTTTATATGCTTAAACAGAAACTATTTATGTCCGTGTTTTTGAAGAAAGAATGGATCTCATGCGAGCAGCCATTGTTGGTGCGTCTGGGACACCTTATCATGACGGGCTGTTTTTCTTCGATATATGTTTCCCTCCCGAGTATCCCAATGAACCACCTGTAAACTTTTGAATGTATTTTTTTGGGTGCTTTGTGAATTATATTACTTTTATGCTTCAACAATTTCTCATTCTATCATTATGGCCTTCGAAATCTCTTGCAGATGGTGCACTACATTTCTGGCGGATTACGAATAAATCCTAACTTGTATGAGTCAGGGAAAGTGTGTTTGAGTCTCCTAAATACGTGGAGTGGTACCGCGGCTGAACTGTGGAACCCTGGAGCTTCCACAGTACTTCAAGTCCTTCTCTCTCTGCAGGCTCTTGTCCTTAACGAAAAGCCTTATTTCAATGAAGCTGGATATGACCAACAAATTGGCAGAGCTGAAGGAGAGAAAAACTCTGTGAGTTACAATGAGAATGCTTTCCTTCTCACCTGCAAATCCATGTTGTGTCTACTAAGAAACCCGCCGGAGGTAAAATAACTATACTTCTTTACTTTGATTTTGCCTTTATTATAACACTGGACTACATCATTTCCTAGGAAGCATTGACAATAACTCATTGCATGTCTTGGACTGTGTATCTTATTTAATAGAGGACAATTATCGTTAGAAATGGAGAGGCTATTATTGAGATGTGTGCATGATCCTTGATTTCCAATTAACATTAGTTTCTTGAAGTTTTCAGTTTTCATTAATAAATTTATTGTAGTTGATTACTCTAAGGCTATAATATTTTCAAGTACTCCCTCTGTCCCAAATTATAATAATTTTTTCATAGAAAATTGTTACTCTGAGGCTATAATATTTTCATTTTCTCTATAACATAATACAGTTTGTAGTATAGTTTCTTGTGTTATCCTTGGAATAAATTTCATAGAAAAATGTAAAAACAATTTTCATTGGTTATTAGTTATAGAGAAAATGAAAGAGAGAGCAAAATGAATGCAATTTGCATTTAATTTCTCTTAGGAAAAGATGATTTTTTGAAATAACATAATTAAATATGATAAAAATTTGTCTTTTTGCTTATAATTTGGGACGAAGAAAATGAGTTTTTTTTTCTTATAATTTGGGATGGAGGGAGTATACTCTATCCATTTCACAATAATGATCATCATGAGGTTTTAGTTTCTTTCAAATTAGTTGTCATTTTATTAAACTAAAAAGCATCGATTGATTACTTTTTTTCCGACTTTATCCTTATCTTTCCGTATCCTCTCCAAGCAGAATTAGAGTAATATAGTTGAATAAATTTATATTTACTTGTCATTGACGATATTTAATGATTCTCTTAATCTTCGCACGAAACAACTTTGAAATTATGACTAAACTGATTGTGATTGCAGCATTTTGAGGCATTGGTGGAAGAACACTTTCGACAACGCTCAAAACATATACTCGTTGCTTGTAAAGCATATCTTGAAGGAGCTCCTATTGGAGGTGAAAAAATTGAGCATGAAAACCAGAAGGGAACTTCTACAGGATTTAAAATTATGCTTGCTAAACTCTTCCCTAAGCTTGTAGAGGCATTTTCTGATAAGGGAATTGATTGCTCCCAGTTTGTGGACTTGCAAAAGTGAAAACGCGACGAAGTTGAGTTAACCATTAAGGTTGCTGGTTCCAACCTTATGTATGTGTAATATTAATTTGTTTTCATGTATCTGTATAATATATCAAGTTAAGCTTGAAGAAAGAAGCTGTACTAAAAATAAAAACCTTGTGCTATGTGTGTGTATCATATGGTTTGCATATGTGAAAAATTATAATGAGAATAAAAACAGTTTATTCTGTAAACAGTTTTATAATGCCTTTACGCATGAGAAATGATAAATGAACATAAAAAGTGACACGGACACCGTATTTCTATCCGGTCAGTGGTTCAATTTAGCATTTTTTAGCTTGCATGGGGGTCCCGTGCAAGACTCACACTGCCTTGTATCACATCAGTTGTCGCATACGGTGTCGGCAAAAACTGTGCTTAAGATAGCAGTGTTCTTACGCTATATAATGCTTGTCCATACTGATTTGCTTGATTTTTCCTAAGTTTGCAAGAATTACTTTAATTTATGTGTATAATACTACTTCAGCCATCACTGATGTCAATGCACAATATATATCATTATTAGATTTTGAATAGCTTCAGAGATGTTAATCAATGTGATGGAGTATAAATAAACTTGATTTTAACCAATAACGATGCATCAATATTGTGTTGAGAATGAAAAGGTTGAATGTACGTTATGTGGGAATAAAATCAGGAAAAAGTTTTTTTCTTTAGGAAAGGTATAAAATGAGTTTAAAGGATAGGCATATTTGATTTAACCAGCAAACAGCATTAACGTGTAGATTATTCATTGTGAATTAATTATCTACAAAACATGGCATAATATAATTAGCAGAAAACTGAATCTCTTAAATATATGGTAAAGGTTTGATCTCAAACTAATATGTTATCGGTCGAATGATAGCAATCCTTTCAGTAAATTTAAAATCTCAACACCTCAAGTGATTAATCATTGATCCTCACAATTTCAATAGACTTGTGGACAAACCATTGTAGTGTTTTACTACTTTGAGTTTGCACTTCCTAAACAAGTCTATGGTTCACAAAAGTGGTTTTACTACATTAAATCAATAAATCTCACTATTAAATTAATTAAATAAAATAAATACGATAAAATTTAATGATCTAATTATGGAGATGTGCATTGTACAATACCAATTTATTTAGACAAAGTCAAATATAGTATAGTTCATACAAAATCATGTCAAGAAAAATATTCTTTGCAGAAGATGCATAGCTGTTAGATCAAGATCTCTATTCACATAATCAATCTGAATTCTGATTATTATATGAAGATCCTTGTTAGCTGGAGATGATTTCAAAGTAAATAATTTACTAATTAAAACCAATTAAGAAAAGATGGTTTCATTAGTCCATGCTTTGCCTTTTGGTTGAGTTGAGTCACTGCAAAACAAACACTTGTTTTCTTTAATTCCAACCTGGCTCACTCCAATGCTTTCTTCTTCCTCAAACACACGCTACCACTTCCAAAACGGAATGAGTTTAATTAATTTATGCCAATAAAACTACTATACAAAAATATCATGATTCTGATATGATATTAATCGCAATATTATCAGTAGTTACGCACAAAAGATATCCGATTAAGATTAATACATGCAGTTGCGCGAAGAAATATCCTATAACATAATTCAAAAACCCTAAAACATGAAATCAACAATGGAGTTTTCTTCAAATTCCTTCTTCATATTCTTCATTTTCTTCTTCTTCTCTTTTGTAGCTTCAAACCCTTCCGATTCATCTTTCAAAACCACCTATGATCATCTCTGCAACGACGTCGTCCCGGCATCCACAACGCCGCCTCATGCCGAAACCTCCCCCGATTTCGCCGAATCACTCCGAATTCTGTCTGGATACTTCTCCGGCGGCGATCCAATTTTCAACAAATCCGCCGATGAAAACATCTCCAACCGCTTCTCTTTTCGCGTCACCTCCGTCCGGAGAACTACCACCGACGGCGTGCACGAGTTGCAGGCGAAAGTGACTATCAAGCAAGAAAAAGTGGGCTCCATTCAGGATAGATCGCTGGTTAGGGTTTATCCGGGAGCTAGGGTTTCAGATTGGATGAGGTTTAAGCAGCGGATGAAGGTTTCTCTCAGTGGTTTTTGGTCACAATCTTCTGGTAAGATTTGTATGTTTGGAATAGGTACTTATGGTATGAAAAATATGCAAAATGTTAATGTTGTTCTTATGCTTCGTTATCCGAATAATGTTACGATTTTCGATAGTTTCATTAGTGGAACATTAGAAGGCTTTGATGATGACATGAAGAAGAAGAATAGCTTGAATCATTTTGAACCCGTTTCGATATTGGCTTTGTCTCATAGTTCAAATTATAATTTTACAATGATTGGGAAGGAAAATGAGAATGGTAATTGTGTAGCGGGATCGAATGAGGAAAGTTTAAACCATAGAAATTTGAACCTAGATGCTTGTTCTGTGTTTTTACGACGTACTGATAAGTTTCAACTTGATTATGGAAGTCAATGTAATAATGTTAGTTGTAATCCCCTTGGTGGTGCTGTTGGTGTTGAGAATTTGCCTGCTTTCACGCATTTTTATAGTGCTCGGTGCGTAGAGAGGCGGAAGATTCAGATGTTGTTGGCTTTTCCTGACTCAGTTTACAGTGGCTACTATGAGTTTCCGTTTCGTCCAAATACAACCTTGATATCTGAAGGGGTGTGGGATGAGAAGGAGAATCGGTTTTGTGGAGTTGCGTGCCGGATTTTGAACTTCACAGAAACTCCTTATGTTGGAGATTGCTCGATTAAGTTCACGTTATGGTTTCCTGCTGTGTTGTCTTTGAGAAACAGGAGTACTGTTTTGGGCCGGATATGGAGTGATAAACTTGTTGGTGAATCTGGCTACTTCAGTAGCATTGGATTTGAGGGTAGCTGGATAGGATCAAGAGGTCTCACTGGTTTACAATACAAGTATACTGAAATTGACAGGGTAAGAAAATCTTGTGGAGAAAAGGTGACTGCTAGAGGAAAAGGAAAGAAGTATCCAGATGGATATTCTTCTGATACATCGTTTAGCGTGTCTGTGACAAACAGTAAAGGACAACTAGCTCAAGGTTACTCTTCACCACTTTTTGTTGGTGATCAACGTTATAACGGGCAGCTTTATGGTGTTCCATTTGTGCCGACGAATGGAAACTTGAAAGCACACAGTTTTCAGTACAATTCATTGAATGTCAGCTATATGATTATGTTTAAATCTTCGCCTGATTTTAAGTTTGGTAGTGAGCTCTCCTCGACAAAAATTAAAATTATTGCAGAAGGATTGTACAATAGGAATACTGGAGTTATGTGTCTTGTAGGATGTCGGGATTTGAGGACAAATGGCAAAATACTGCTAAAGAATGAGTCCCTGGACTGTGAAATCATGGTTAATATCCAGTTTCCTCCATTGAATGCAAAAGGAGGTGAATTTATTAAAGGGACCATAGAAAGCACGCGACAAAAGGCAGACCCTTATTATTTTGATCCCCTTCAGTTGTCTTCATATTCTCTATACAGAAACCAAGTAGATGCATCCATTTGGAGAATGGACTTTGAGATAATTATGGTATTGATATCAAACACACTTTCTTGTGTGTTTGTAGGATTGCAACTCCTCCATGTGAAAAAGCACACAGAAGTACTTCCTCACATTTCCATCGTGATGCTTCTTGTTATTACTCTAGGTCACATGATTCCCCTGGTGCTGAACTTTGAAGCCCTATTCAAGGTGAATCATAATGGTGTGCAGAATGTTTTTCTCGGGAGTGGGGGGTGGCTTGAAGTGAATGAAGTAGTTGTGAGGATGGTGACAATGGTAGCTTTTCTTCTAGAGCTGCGTCTTCTACAATTGACCTGGTCTTCAAGACAGAGTGAGGAAAGCCAGACAGGTTTGTGGGCTTCCGAAAAATGGGTTCTTTATATGACTCTACCACTGTATTTTGGCGGTGGATTGACTGCATGGTTCGTGCACATATGGAAGAATTCTCGCCGGAAAAGCTCACGTCCATTCCATCTTTCACGCCACAGGTTCGGGTTTCCTCGTGGACATCCTTATCCACTTCCTTCACTCTGGGAAGACTTCAAATCTTATGCTGGTTTACTCCTTGATGGGTTTCTGCTCCCACAAACCCTGTTCAACATAGTGTCTAACAATGAAGGGAAGGCTTTGGCATCTTCATTTTATTTTGGAACAACCATTGTTCGTATACTGCCCCATGCATATGATCTCTATAGAGCTCACAGTTCTGCATGGTACCTTAATATATCATCCATATACGCAGACCATAGAATGGATTTTTATTCCACAGCTTGGGACATCATAATTCCAATTGGTGGTCTTTCATTTGCTGTCCTCATATACCTTCAACAAAGATTTGGAAGCCGCTGCATTCTTCCAAAGAGGTTTAGAAAAACTTCTGCCTATGAGAAAGTACCTGTTATTGGTAATGACGATTTGTGATGATAGCAATATTGATTGCATTTTGTAAAATGATATTTTTTGTTGAGTATTGGAAGACACTTATTGCAATGGCAGATATACAGTTCACGATCAAAGAGTATAGAATTTTGCCCATATCAAGAAACCTTGTCCTACCATTTAGCATCTTTTGTATAATCTCTAAAGTTTTGCCCAAAGCTCGCTGCTATGAGACAAAATGCTGTTCATTTTAGTATTTGGCAAGTTAAAAACTTAAGGTGCATTTGGCAAATTATCGTTGTATTTGTGTTCATGGGGAATTTTTGAAGTTATAAATTAATCGCATATAGCTTTTTTCCAAAAAAATTAAATCATTTACGTATAAATTACTAAGTATAATCTGCGTTTTTTTCAAGTTTTTCCCAAAGTTCCCAGCTACTAGACAATGTTGTTCATTTGTGTATCTGGCAAATTATCATTGTATTTGTGTTTATAGGAAATTTTTCAAGTTATATAAAGCAATTGCGTGTAGTCCAAAATAAAATAAAATCAATTGCGAATAAGTATAGGTACCAAGTATATACTATTATTTAATCCATCTTTTAAATTTTTATTTAAATATGATAATTAGATAAATTTTACATAAATAAGTAGACATTTGGCTTGATTCCTTGATAATAAGTTTATGATTGAATTGCTTAAAAACAAAAAGCTTATGATTGATTCCTCTGAATGACGCGGAAAGAATAAATAACGTTCAGGTGACTTAAGATAATGAAGCACACATATGGTTGCACGATGATGAAACTCGGTAGTTGAAATTTAAAGCAAATGGCCAATGAGACATCTATGATTCTATATGCAGCAACTTCTGAAAAAGGGGAACCATTGTCGTGCTAAAGCTAATTGAAGGATCAATAGGAATGTTAGATGGTCATTACTGTCTACTTGGTAAGGTAGGTTCTATCTCAGATTGCAAAGGGAGGATATAAGTGAGGTATATGGTTTAGAAGAAATATGAGAATGGGAGATGGATTAGGACAAAGGATAAGCGATAGAAGTTGTGGCATTGCAAATATAGTCATGAAGGTGAAGAGGTTGTGATTTTCTCTAGTTGATTTGTGTGATTCAGGTCCCACATCGGTCAACTAAGAAATTATGTTGATGTTTATAATGGAGCTGTGTGAGGATTACAAACACCTAGCTTGGTAGCGTAAGAATGTGACCGCTGTTGGAAGTTGCTTGTGACGTGTGGCTGTGCAATGAACATCTTGGTGTCGGCCCCAGGTACACCAGTGTTGGAAACATCCTTTGTATCATCTCTTGTGCAAAAACATCATGCGAAAAACATTTTATTCTGGTAATTTTATATTTCTGAATTTTATTTGACAGATTTTCTAATTTTTGTTTTTTTTTTTTTTGTGGTTTTTAAAAGCAAAATTTGTAACTATTGAAATGAGAGTTTATGATTATTGCTTATATATAGACATATTTTAGATTATAATCTGAACCATATTTTTTTTTGCTATATATAATCCGAACGGGAGAATTTTGGTCAAATTGGGGGGAGGACACGCGAGAAGTGCGGAGGGTGAGAAAAGAAATTCCCTTTCCATTATTTAAACCTAATCATAAAAATCTTTGTGCAAGTCTACATTGTTTTAGTCTAACTGATGGAGATGCCACTCGAGAACTCAGGCTAAAGCAATCAAACTTTCCAACAATGTATAACTCTTTTGCTTCAAGGCTTTAAACTCATCTATTGTGACATCAACATAATGTTAAATTTGGTAGTCCTACTCACCTCCAGTCACTTTACCCCTGGTGGTGGGTCAACAAACTGTCATGACTTTTACTTGTTTCCAAGGTTGCAATCTCAAGTTCCATTGCTTTTATCCATCGAGGATCTTTACTGTCTACTTGGTAAGGTAGGTTCTATCTCAGATTGCAAAGGGAGGATATTAGTGAGGTGTGGTTCAGAAAAATGGAAATGTGAGATGGATGAGGACAAAGGATAAGGATAGTGGTTGTGGCATTGCAAATATAGTCATGAAGATGAAGCTTGTATTTTTCTCTAGTTCATTTGCGTGGCTCAGATCTATCTCCAAAGATCATTCCAAACATTTATCGCATTTTCCATGTAAACATCTATTGAATTTCTAGCCGCTCTACACAAGAGCTTTAATACCATCTTATTAAGAAAAAAAAACTAGTGAAGAGTGAAAATAGCAGAATGAATCTTCTTAACATCTAATGAACAATACAAAATGTGTTTATAGAGCATAATCTAAGTGCATAACTAACTTCTCAATTTACTAGCTAACTAAAAACTAACTAGAAAACATAGCTGCCTCGCGTTCATCTTTATTAGCTAATAACTAGGTTGCACTAGATATGGACAATATATACAGCAATTAGATCGTCAATGAGAAGCATGGTGATGTACTGGTGTGAGAGACAATCACAATCAGCCTCCTCCCTTAATAGATCGGTCATCAATAATGTCATGTAATTGTACAAAAGTCACCATTGTCATGGAAAGAAGCCTAAACCTTGGCTCTTGATATTGCATAACCTGAAAATAAGTACCAAGTTTGGATTAGAATTTAAAAATTCGAATAAAACAAATACATGATTATAAATGATTGGTAGAAAAGGACATGCACGTGCATTGTTACAAACTAGAGGTACAGAGATTCATTTTACTTGAGATTGCTGCGTACTAAATTCATTTGGAAATGTAGTTAAGAAAGCAATGTTTTGGTTCTGATAAGTACATACATTAATCTGTAGGCATCCATTCACCATGGCAAAATAACGAGGCCGGAGTAGCCACAAGTGACCTGCTTAAAATTAGTATCTTGTACTGGTACACTAACAAGTTGATGCTCCTACATGGGAAGATATAGAAACACATTATCTCTCCAGGGCCAATGAACACGCCCTTTGTTTTAAATATGACCTGCACATGCAATGTAAATAAGCACATTTCACATTTACAATTTAAATTGGAACAAGGTTTTGCTTAAAATTAGTACCTTCGACTGCTACACTAACTTGATACGATACTCCTACATGACATAAACACATCTACCCCAGCGCCAATGATAACACCTTTTGTTTTAGGTAAGACCTGCACATGTAAATTATTAGATGGTCACTGCAAATAAGCACAACAGACATTTACAATTAAATTTGGACAAAGATTCCAGAATCGCACAGTCCAAGCTGACTTGATAGGAAAATGCTACAAGAAGCAAATCTATCTGTTAGCTATAAACCATGGTTCATTGCAGATTACTAGGTAAAATTCTGCTTCAACTTAATTACATAGCACGGACAAATATCTCGATGTCTTCATATTCAATTAAGGAAAAACTATATAATATTGCAATGAATATGATGCATAAATTACCTCCAATAACATCTTAAGCAGATTTCTTGCCACTAACTATTCGAGATATCTGGAGACCCCTGCTGAAAGCTTCATTGAACAGAATCCTAGTTTGCATGGATTGAAATCCAGGTAACCATGAGAGAACTGCCATGGGGGCCATAACAATAATCCCAAACAGTAAATCGTACAGTCGTGCCAAGGAAACTACAGTATCCCACACTATAGTTGACTGCAAAAAAGGCCTTAGCACCTGGGCTATTAAAATCATTCCCCATCCCGTGGGAATGAATGCCAGCGAGCTTGTTAGAAGATCAACAATACTGAAGGGGGTGAACTCCAGTAAGAGGACAATTACTAGAACTGTGACCATAGTCACAAGAAGCTGCACTAAACGATAATATATGTGCTCATTTGTACCATATTTATCCTGTGCATATGCTATGCTGATATAAATCGCAACAACAGCAACCATGAATATCCATGACAGCAAGTAAACAGCTATACTAGTATTATTATTTGCAATACCGAGCTGGTAAACAATGCCATACTGAAAGAAGAAAAATCGAAGGTCTAAAATGATTTCTAACAGCTTTCCCCATATACCAGTTGTTTTTAGATGATCTTGCTCTTCATACCACCATGTTTCCCAGCTATATTCTGCCTTTTTGAATGGCCCGCCCGGATACCAAATCCAATTCACAAAGTCTTCAAAGTCATATACAGTTTTCAGCCAATCAAACCCGGAGGGATTGAAGACAAAAGGAGACATTATCCATGAAACTACAAGAAACCAACTTGAGAGTGTCATAGCTATGTACACAAAAGTAGCCTTAGGCAAAGGACTATGAGCAGCATACACAATTAAAATAATTCCAAGTTCGATGGCCTTGACAAAATGGCTTCTAGCATATAGCCGATAGTTCTCAGCAAAACTCTTGTGCTCCACCACAAAACCGCGACCTGTGGCTCGGTACTTAGCACCACCATGAAGTATAGTCCGACCAAAGAAATGGGTGCGAGTTCCCAAAGAGAATGTAAAGAATAGTGATCCAAGCTGCAACTGCATTGTCAAGAAGTCCCATACTGCAGGAAGGAACCCGTGCTCAAGAGTATTTTCAACAACCATTGGGAGCGCAGTGAAAATACCAAGCTGGATTATAAACTGCTGATTTATGATTGCACCAAGGGCTTTATTGTTGCTAGCATTGTTTTGGGCTTCCTTTTCAATGCCGCTGAGGGCCATATAAAGTCGGCCCCAAAGAAAGGCATAGACTGTCATTACAACTACCATGGAGTTAAAGTAAAATCCTATAGTTGTGTAGAACACTGAAAGCATGCGGAAGAAGTCTAATCTATGACCTAGCCGGTAGACATCTCTGCTCAGCACCTGCTCGCCATTGCCACTTGCGACCTTGGCCTCAAACATGGATATCTGATTCAAGCCAACATCTCTTCCTTTACCTACCTGTATGTATTCATGATGTGTCACATTGCCGCCTCGCAATGTACAATTGAAACCAGCAAAAATATCTTCACTAATATTGATCACTCTAGATGCCTTGCTGACTCCACCCCGACACAAGAACCAGAATCTGTCAAATACATCCGGATGACCGTAGTGCATCCGTACTTTCAAAGGGTTTGCCAGAAATCGCTGGCCCAGTGTCACAAAACTTGTCTCTTGGGATGACATGAACCAAGCAAGCGACGAAACGGAACCTGTGAAGATATTCTCTCGAACCCCCAAAATGGTTGGCTTCTTGATACCATGGTAGGCATTGAACTCCTCCAACAGATTCCGCATTTTGAGAGCTTCCTCAAAATAATTGTCTTGATTCATATCTATTGTTTGAACTGCATCACCCCGCGTAAAGATCATTGCATGATTCTGATTTTCTGGTTTCCCTTCTCCAAGTTTTAAAGGACCAGGCAATCTGACCCGATAGATCTCAACTTCACTCTGCAATTGTTGATCAAACTTCACAAGAACAGAGTAATACTCAGTCTCTTCCCTCCCCAAAGAAACCTCATCAACGTATGCTACTCGAAGGGCCTCGTTGTTTTTCATCAGATACAGTATATCATCAGCTCGGGGATTCTTCTCTGCCTTGTGGCGTCCATACATCTGGCATGCCACAACATATGAGAACTTCATCATCGCACTCCCATATTCATCTCCCTTGAATAACAGCGTCACACTGCTATCTGCCCTTCGCAATTTCCGTAGAGATGGATGCACATCTGAGCGTAGAGTATTCAGACGATTGTTTTCGTTTGTTGAATCATATGAAGTAATATGCTCGGATCCCTGTCTTACGTCCATCTCAGATGCTGAATCAAGAAAGGCGAGCATCTTAAGGGCGCTATAATAGTACATCATCCCCCTGACTGTGCGAGACAATGTTTGACCTCTATAAGATACCCAAAGGCGAAGGTCCAAGGATTTTGTTGTCCAGATATCATCCTCATCTTTCAAGCCCTCTCTACGCATCCTTTCCATAAAATTATTCCATTCATCTTCATAAATCTTCTGCAAATAAAACAGAGTAGTAATGCCATCCTCATTCTCCTTTCGAAGAGACTCTTTGCTATACAAAACTTCCTCATCATAATATGGGGTCAAAACACTGAAAGCCATCATTTTTTCAACATAGGGAGCACGGGGCATGTTCATAAACAAAGAATTGCTAAAGAAAGCAATCCGCCGTCGAGCCTCAAGATTCAACGGAACATTGTGCATTGCGTCTCTTGAAGTGAGAATTGTAGACAACCTTCTGAGCTGCCTGGTAAAGACTTCATCTCCGGCATCAGGAAACTCAATAGCATTCTCAAAGAGCAGTCCCCCGTCTGTTGTTGGACCTTGTAGCGCCAGGCCTTCCTCAACCAGCTGGGCGGCGGTCTTCTTCGCCTTTGAAAATCTTCGAATACACAATTCATACAAGGCTTGCAACAAATTTACAGCCTTATTCAAATCTTTGTTTGGCTGTATCGAAATTTTAACCAGTTCAGTCACCTTGGCATGTAGCTCTGGTAGCAGAGACATCTTGTACGCTTCTGTTAACTTCCCCGCCTGAATGCAGTAGTCTATGTCCCTGAATATATTAGTCACAATGGAGAACTCTACCTTATCAACTTTAAGAATCATACGAAATAAGTACTTAATGCTATCATAAGCTTCAATGACAGCACACCGGCGATACTCATTCTTGCACATCTTCAACCAAAGTGACATGTCAGACTCATTTTCCAGCTCTTTTGCCTGACTGAGAGCACGTAGTAGCTCATTGCTTAGAAGGAAACACGGCCATCGAATTACCCTAATGTCCCAGCAATTTGGTGGCAGTTCCAGGAGCTCTAGTTCTCGATCACTGATTATATCTTCCTCCCTGAAAGTAACGATTATCTCATTCCATATTAAGGCAAACCTGGTAGCATCCACTTGGCTTGATTCAATTTTTGTGAAGGGTTGACCAAGTCCGTATCGTAATTTCAACCGATGGATGGCATCACGAACCTTCCTCAGCATCGTTGCTTGCTGGCTAAGAAGCTTCTCCTCTGGCATCAGATTGAACTGCATTGCACTGGCAAAGAACTGGAATCGGAGCCTGAGTTGTGAGATATTCCGGATTTCACCCAAATGTGAGAACAGACCAATCGTGCCACCAATAAAGGAAGAGAAAATCGAATACCATATTTGCAAATCCATGAAGTATACCAACACAACAGGTAACCATAGCAAAACAACTGCCACTCTGTTGGTGTTATTGAAAAACTCATGCCATCTATAATTGATGCCCCTAAGTTTCAACAGAGCCTTAGTGGGAGCAACAAGAGGTTTGAATTGAAGAAAGTAACTGAATGAAAATTTTGCAGCCAATACTCCAATCCAGAAAAGACTATACTTCACATTATCCATAAGCCCTTGTCTCACACCCCGACCCACAAAAATCCGGGTATGAAACCACCATGTCAACCAGTATACTATTCTCCAGTCCGATTCCTCAATGAAGTTCCGTATACACGGCACTATGAACAGTACACATGCCAACATCTCTGGTAATAGAAAGCAGAAGACAATCTTAAGAAATGTATAAATCCTCTCATTAGCCGCATCAGACCAATTTCGTTTCGAACCCTTCTCAATCCAGATCAATCCATAAAACACCCCGAACAAAACAGTCCACGTTATAGCAACCAAACCCTTGAGCACCATCCTTACTCCACGCCAAGCCGTCTCTCTAGTAACCAAACTATATTGAGTTCCAGCATCAAGCACAGATTGAAGTACCCTAAGACCACCCCAAGTGATAAACAGAGTCAACATTTTGACCAAAACATCCTTTCTCTCCAATGCTTGCCAAGGATACTGGGTACCCTCCCAAGCAACAATAATAGCACCTTGCATGAACAAAATCAACATAACCCATAACCTATCAAAACTCTTATAAATATTCCAAAATGACCTTTGTTCAACATACCCAGTTTTCCCAACCCTTTTATCCTTAGGTGTAGTCCCAAAAAAGCTAGACTCAAAATTCAAAGGCCATCTAAGTTTCTTCAAACACCTCCTACTCCAAAAATACTCATTTATATCATCATAATTCCTCCATGCAGAATGTGGTGCTTTACCATTTCTACTACTATCAACTTCAATCTTAATAGTATTATAAATTGGCATAACAACAGATTTCAAAAATCCACATTCACCAGAAACTGTTGGCAAAAATGGACTACCAGTATTAGGATCAATAAACCCATCAAGAACCATATTAAGCTCTTTTGCCATAAAATGATAAATATAACAAAGACACTCCGGAACAAAACGAAGGTTACCAGATTCACCCCAAATTAGAAGATAAAGCGAAACGTAAAGCAATTCACGACGAAGATTGGTTGGATCCCGGCGGCGCGTGTTCAACACGCTTGACTTAAGGCCAAGATAAGAGCACCAGGAAGTGTAGTTATGAAGAAGCTTTCGCCGGAAACGTTGTAGAACACCGGCGTCAAGCGCGTCGGGGATAGCCGGAGGAGGGTCAAGACGCATCTGTGCATTTGAGAGATGAAGAACTAAATGCTCTCTTTGGTTTCTTGCGTTGTCGTTTTGGAATCCGAAGAGTAACCGGAGCCAGTCGAGAAGGTCCATGTCTGGTTGCCATGCCATGAAACGGTGCTTTGGAAGGTCGCCGACGGTGCGGAGTGCTGCGGCGGCGGCGCGGACTTCGGGATAACGGAGTGATGGATGGTCTATGAGGAGGTCGTGGACTGGAATAATGTTGAAGACGGAGTTCAACGGTGGTGGTGGTGGTCGTTGCTGGTTCACCGGACCACCGCGCACGGCGGTGGGACGTTGTCTCATATGCATAGTTAGTAACTGCCTAACACGAAGTTGAGAGTTTGTTACGAGAATTTGAATGCATTTTTTTTGTTTTCGTGAGTTAGTTTTGTATTTTCATTTTCTCTTCAAATTCTCGTTTTTGTTGAGTTTCTCACACTTAAACCATGGATGAAGAAGATAGAATTGAAGTGTGAAGAAGGAGGTGAAGTACACGAAAAAAGAACTGAAACTTTTTAATTTCCACTGTTCAGTTTCGAGTTTCGAAACCACGCGCTGTTGGGTCGCGGTTGAGACACACGCTCCTATGGTAGAACCTACAAATAACACCATTACTTTAAAGTGTGTAACGGTACGATTCGATGAAACGGCGTCGTGTTGATTCGGTACTGCTGTATTTTACGAAAAAGTCAAACGAATTTCAAGAATGTCATATGTGTCGCTATTTTAATGAAATGAAAAAAGAAAAAAATTTAGGTACAATTTCTTAGGTGATTTTCGTATGGTTCTTAACCAAATTCATCATGATTTCATTAAATCCATAATTTTCTCAAAGTTTGTTATATAAAAAAAAATGTATTTTTAGTTAAGAACCATACAAAAAACACCTAAAAAATTATACCTATGTTTTGTCCAATGAAAAATTAGTAAGTCCATATTTTGTGGAAATCATGGCCATACAATGATAAAAATCAACGGAGGATAACAGTTCGTGGTTTTCGTTGGTTGGGAATTCGTGGGATCAAGCATTATCCGTATTGATGTGTGATTATTCCTTTGAAAGCAATTTTGATTGTAAACAAAAAAAAAATGAACAGAAAACATGGGATGAGGGAATCTTTGCCTGGAGTATTAAAAAATTGGTTCATTACTATTATTATTATTATGGGTGGGGGTTTGTTTGTTGTATACTGGCACGTGAAGCACGTGTCTCATATGGCTTGTGTATGTAATTTAGATTAAATCATAATACTCCTCCCTCCGGTCCTTATTATAAGAAACAAAACCAAAAAACATCAAAATCAATGCATTTATTAATTAATGTAACATTTTGAATATTTTTACAAATATACCCTTATAAAAAATTGTGAAACATTAAATACATCCACTAATATTAAAAAGAGAAACATTAAATGGGATAGAAAAGTCTTTTAATCAATAATTACACCTTAAAAATTATGATATTTTTTTATATAAATAGGACCAAAATTTTTTTTGAAATTTTTCTTATAATAAAGACAGGAGGGATTATGTTAGTGTTTGGCTGTTTGCTACTTCCACTTGATTTTATATTAATCAGAGTTTAAAATAAAGGTATGGCATGGCATTTGCATGATGTTTAGGTTGGTGAAAGTGGCATGAAAAGATGGTAATGAATTTTTTTAGGAAAGAAATTTAACGAATCTAAGCAAACACTCCAAAGCTAGTAGATTGGTCCCACTATGATAAATGTTAATGAAGGGATGAAACTAAAATTAATAATAAGTCAATAGTTACGTTCCCCTCCCCTCCCGTCCCGTCGTCAAGTATGGAAACCTTTGCGAAGATGTCTTTTATTTAAAGTTATAAAATCACTCTCACAAATATTACCTATGCATGTATGCCTCATGGCTCCGCTTGCTCGTCGATGCATGAACAAATCTTCTTTGTGTAGCCTTAAACTCAATTCTGATGAAGCCATGCAGGCACTATCACAATTGAGTTTGATCCAAACCTATGAAGTCTCTTCCATCCAATCCAATGTAGATTGTCGCCTTATGTTGAGGATTTTGGTGAAAGCATCCATGTTTGCAATTTTCTACATGAAGACGATGAAAACCTTTCTCAAAAATTGTTTTCTTCCCTCCCAAATTGATTACGGGTAGGAGGAAACTCTCACTCTCCGTTTGCTCTTACAAATTTGTGAGAAGGCGTCCATGCACTACTCTCCACATAAAGGGAGGTTTCATCAAGAGTGGTTTCATGTTGCAAATAGTAAGTACTCTCAACAAAAAGTGTGATATCATTAAATAATTTAAAATAAAGTTATGTCAAAAATATATTTATAATAATGTGAAATGTATTTATTTATTTTCATCAATATTCTAGTATTATAATTTGCTGCACTAAATTATAGTTTGCTTTTTATTTTATCATGTTATTAGTGTGAATTTTGCAACAAAAAAAAAGTTATTAGTATGAAATTTTCACCGTCATTTAACAGTGACTAATCTTCGTTGGAGAACATATTGGGCACATAAGTATGGTTCTCACTTCTCAATCGAACTTTCTCCATATGCAAAAATCAAAAATCAAACCCATGCCCCCTTGCTTAAGGGGTCTAAATTTCTTACCATTTGAATCAATCCATTGTTGGCAAAAAATGTTGAAGAAGTCAAACTAATTCATTGAAATTGACACTGTGGAGAATCAAACGAGACATTGAGAGAAATACATTCCAAGATCTTAAGTCAACGACACTAGATCTACCCAAGTGGGTTATTGTAGGTAAATTATAGTTTGTTTTGTACCAAAAAAAGAATTATATTTTGCAATATAGAAGTGTTAACACTACACTTTCTAACAAACACATCACCTGAGCATGATTATATTGGAGACTAGACCACATCAACAAAAATAACCTCAAAATATGATACGGTGGAAAAATTAGAAAAAAGGTGAAGTTAGAAAATAAAAAATTTGGTCTTTTAGAGGGAATAAAATTGGTTTTAAAATGTTCCAAATTTCATTGTAAAGAAAATAAGGGGCCAAAAGAATGTTTAAATATTTTCTAAGAAAAACTCACATTTATTTCATTAACATTAAAAGAAGCAATAGGAGGAGGTATGAAATCATAAAAATGGGATTAAGCATAGACATGACTATCGTGCAAGGGATTGAGCAGCTGTGTTTGCTTCTCTCCGAACAAACTTAACCTTATTTTGATTCACTAACAAGGATGTTCCTAAATAAAAAGACTAAAGTCCCAAATTCTGAAATTCCATCCACATATGACTTGTACTTCAAAAGTTACACGAGTAATGTTCAGACTGTGTCCACTAACGCAAATGACAGCCCCATTGTCGTTTGAAAAATAATTGAATTTGAGGTCCTACACAACTCATGGGTGTACGGTGTACTTAATTGGACAGAAAAATTGAATAGCATCACCCTCCCTTAGACTATTTGCAATGGGTAGTTTAAGTGTGTGTTGAATGATGAAAAGTGGTGTAATGGTGTGTTTAGTGTGTGTTGAATGGTGATGTGGAGGAGGGAAGAGTTGAATTGATTCAACTGTGATGAATGCCTGCGCCGAGGACACGTGGCAGCTTGCCACTTGCTGAAACCAGGCGCGTCACGCGCAGAACAAAGAGAGAGATGTTGTTTTTGATAATAGGTGGACACGTGTTTAAGTCTGATTGGTTTGCTGGATTTTTATTATCTTAATAATTTCAACTCAATTATTTCATTGCAAATTAATTTTAAAAAAAAAATTACCAAAATTCATGATTTTTTTCCTCTATAAATAGAGACTTGGTTCATTTGATTTGGACACAAAAAAAAACAAGTTTTTCAGTATCTTAATCTTATTATTATCCTTCTATTAGCTATCATTTTGAAGTTTTAAACTTCTTTTTAGTGAAATGGATCCCAATAATAATAATTTCAACACCCATAATTCTTCTAATTACCCATTTAGCTACCAAAATCCCAACAATTATCAACATCCAAATCAATTTCCAAACCAACGTCCTCAAAACATGCATAATTTTGGTTTTGCACCAAATTTCAACCACCCATCCTCTGTTCCAAACTTTAATCCATATTATGGATCTATGATGGGATATCCATCTCAAACACCCCCGTTTAATGGGTATATGCCAATGGGAAATGATAACTTTCCGAGTGTTGGTGCACCTGAATTTCCTGAAATTTCAACACAAATAACTCTTGGTGACATGACAAATGCTAATGAAGTCACTCCAAATCCAGAGGATTCAACTCCTAAGAGCAAGAAAGCCCAGCAACCAGCATGGAACACTGAACAAAATTTGGTGCTAATTAGTGGGTGGATTAAATATGGAACAAGCAGTGTTGTCGGGAGAAATCAGAAAGGTGAAACATATTGGGGTAAAATTGCTGAGTATTGTAATGAGCATTGCTCATTCGATCATCCGCGCGATGGAGTTGCATGCCGAAACCGTTTGCAAATCATTTGCGTGCTAGATCCGAGTTGCGTGATACAAATGTTCATCACGAATTGCAAGCAGATCTAGTGAAGCACATATGGGCAAAGTTTGGAATGTTTCGTGATTGAAGATGATTTGTATCGTACTAATTAAGTTACTTGTGTGTTGTGTGCTTAGTTTGTTGTATTGCATTTTAAGTTATTTGTGTGCCGCGTGTTTAGTTTATTGTATTAAGAAAATAAAAATAAATTATTTAAATAAATTTTGTTTTTACAAAAACACTAAAAAATAAATTGTTAAGTGTTTATTATTTTAATTTAATTATAATTAATAATTGTAATTTTATGTAATTATAAAAACAAAAATATAAAATTAAATAAGAATATGAAATAAAAAGTGGTGGGGTAGAGTGTTGAATGAAAAACCATTGGAGAGTGTATTTGTTAAATGAGTGTTGTATTATTATGTGAAAGAGAGAGAAAATGATGTGGAGTGTTGGGAATTAAAAAAGTGTGTGTTGAATGGGTGTTGAAAGAGAAAACCATTGTAAATGGTCTTAGTAGTGAATATACTGTGTACTTATTTTTAGGAGCATATTGAGTGTCATTAAAAAAGGATATATTTTATTTTGCGTGACATATTATGTAATTCTTCATACGCACTCTAGTTAATAGTTATGTATACTGTCAAGTAAAATAAAATCAGAATACCTATGCATCTTGGCCACGCAGAACAATCTCCCATATCCATTATTCTCTGACTATGAACATATATTATATAGAGATTTTTTTTTTAAATAATATATTATATAGAGATGATGTTTGAAAGTGTCAAATATTTTGTGTTAAATGATAAATGAATAAACTACCAATTTAATGCTTAAACTGTCACTATTTTCAAACCAAGTGTCTAAATTATGTAAATATATTAAGTATAGTCCCTAATCTATATAAGTTTGTCACTAAATACCTTAAAGTATATAAATTCCATCAATTTAGTTCCAAACATCTTAATAGCAAGGACTAAATTGATGCATTTTATACTTATGAATTAGATTGAAGTGAAGGTGATAATTTAGAGACTAAATTCATGGTTTATTGAAAGATAAATTGTAGGAGAGATTGTGATTAAAACATATAGTGTCACATGGTGTGTCATTATTGTCAGTATTTTGATGTTCAAAGTTCAAACCTTCGTGTTGTCAAATAAATTAACCAGATCCTTCACCTGTTGTTCACCACATGTATAAATGTATGTAAGTGGCTAATAAATTAATTCAGATTCTTCATCCTTTGAAGAAATGCAGAGCTTGCATTGAGCCACTTTTCACTAGCTCGAATTTCTTTTTAATTTCTCCATTCTTTCAATTTTCACAAATATCAATCATTAAAAATATTAATTCAAGTTTTTGCATTTTTTCATACACCTATAGACAAAATCTTAAGAGTTAGCTAGATTTTTATGACATCAAACAATATTTATCAAAAATATTAAGGTGATTAAATAGACTCAATACACTAATCATTGGAATTTACATAATAAGCACAAACTAAACACTGTACTGTAATTCCTCAGCTTCTATATGAGTTGCCATCAGCACTCAGTACGTAGTGTTGTTCCATTCTATGATAAAAACAAGGGAAGTTGTATTCCTTCCTTGCATTCAGCAACAAAGAGAGTTCAGGCAGGATATACATGATCGCTATACATGTGAGCTGTCATGTTTAAAGCTTCGAGCATTGCTTCTCCTCTAGTGTTGAAGTTGAATACGCATATCCCACCATTGTTGATATCAAGGGAACGAAACCTGAACATTGTGATCAATGTCTTAATGTCAGTCAGCTGGTAGATTGGATAGAGCATCAAATGGTTATTTCAGTTCATGCTACACATGCAAGAGGTTTTGAAATTTCAAGCAAGCTATTCCAAAAGAGAGAAGACTTAAAACCAATGTTTAAAAAACTGGACCGAACTAGCTAATTCAATTGGTTGAATCGGGAACCGGCCATTTCGTTGGTTGGCTAGATCCCGGTTACATTGCAGTCTTGCTGAACCAGATTAACCTACTTGAACTGTTGATTAAACAAGTTTCCATTTTTTACTCTATTAATACTTATTTATTTGTCAACCGTTAAACAGTAGTTGAACCTGTGTACCATGACCCAAAGTCTCACCAATTCGATCTCCAAACCAGTTTTGAAACATTGCTTAAAACAACACCTGATCAAAACTTATGACAACCAACTGGAATCTTTATCAAAAAACTGCTAGAACATTGAGGTTATAAATGGTACGGAAGTATCTATCAAAACTAAAACATGAAATTTCTTCTTCCTAGAATACTATTGTAAAAATTAAAATCAGAAGTACATATTTCAATAAGTAGGCACAAGATAAGTTTAATTTTTTAATGATATGACTAATAATGCTTACCTCTCTGGGCCAAGGCCTAAAGCAGTGCAAGTTAATGCCCTCAATATTGATTTGTGAGTCACAACTAGAAAGCTTTCTCCCTGCAGAGTAAGATGAATCTTGCAACTCAATTTCAAATCAAAACTTTCAACACTGTGTATCAATGGCAAAAAAATCTTACAGGTGACAACAAAATTTCCTTCCAACAATCTCTTGCAGCTATCCAGAGATCTCGTACAGGATATCTACCATTCATGACAAAATTGGCTGGATCTTCTCTCCAGACTCTGTATTCCTCCTGATATATTTGCATAGCATCCACTGCCTCCAAATTAGAAACAAACTGATTTACTTTAATAATAAAAAATTAAAAAAATTGAAAACTCGGTATTCAATCCAAGGATTTGTTAAAAATCACACCAATGAAAACTTGATGTGTGGAGCAAATTATACAAACAACCAATATCAATGTGGGTGACAATTATAAACACAAGCAAAAGATAAAACAGCAAGAGAGGAGAGAAAAAAAGACAAGAGAATTTGTTTACCCAGTTCGGTCCAATAATGACCTACTCTGGGGCTCTCCATTCCACTATAATGATGAGTAACTTTACAAAGGATTCGAAAGAGTTGCAAGAATCAGTCTTCAAACCTAATTCTACCCAAAGTCATGAATCTCTTCCCGTGACCAAGAGACTCAATCCTAATAGTGTTTGTTCAAGGTGAAACAATGATAATTCAATCCCAACCCTAGTGTTGGTTGACAAGAGAAAAACTCTACAAACCCTAGTTTTGTTGTTGGCTTCTAATCCTTGTTTTTCTGCTTTTTTTTTTCATCTGATACAGGATCTGAATTTATAGAGAAATATAACCCTCAAAATTAGGAACTAAAATACCCTGAAAATACATTTCTGTTTTTTCTCCTTCAGTGCAAAATCGTGACACGATTTTAACAAATCGTGCCACGATTTTTGTCGAAACAGAAGTGCCAAAACTGGTCCAAAATCGTGCCACGATTTTGCCAAATTGGGCCACGATTTTGGCACTTTTTCATCCATCAATTTTGAGTCAATTTCAACAAGGATCAACTAATCCGAGGGGTCCAATCCCACTGTCTACTTGCGGGAGCCCCATTTAAAGTCAGAGCAAAGCTCTGTATGGACTAGCCCACCGAAATTTACACTGGGGGAATTGAACTTGAGACCTATAGTTTAATCAAAAAGAATGACAGGAACGATCCATATTGAAAAGTGAAATAAAATGAAATCATCATTTTAGTCCCTAAACTATCATTCTCTCTCCAAATTAGCCTCTAAATTATATAAATATAGTAAATAGTCCTTATAGTATATGAAATGTCAATTTAGTCCCTGCTATTAAGATGTTAGGGACTAAATTGACAGATTATTATATACTTTAAGGACTAAATTGATGGATTTATATAGTTTAAGGACTAAACTGGTGGGAGTGTGATAGTTTAGGGACTAAGTTTATGGTTTATTCTCAATATTCAGTAGCATCAAATATACTCTTCCTATCAACAAGTCTGTCAGTTAACTATATAATAATAGTCAATTTAAGCACGCAAATGAAAAGCCATTAACATATTAAAAATATATGTTCATTGTTTTTAAAGCTGAGAAGAGACAGGCTCACCATTTTTCAATCCTTCAAGGTGATAGAGAGATATTTCTTTAAGTGAATCAATGTAAACCAATGGTTTTTCCCTTCCTTGCCATATAATTTCTGCAGTTTGCTACATCAAACATCCCAAACCAGTTAAATAAATTGACTATCAGTAAAAGTATTAGCATGCTCGAGAACTAAATTTCACCGCTGCCTAACCTTGGCACGAGATATTGGACTGGCAAGACATTGGTCAAAGTGAATATTTTCCAATGCTTTCTTGCATCTCTCTGCTTGCTCCACCCCAGCTTCAGTTAGTACTGACAAATCTGAGCTTCCCTAAACACATATGATCAATTTAATGACAATGGATGGCAGATGTGGTAAAAAGATGTTCCATGTGAAACATTAAAACAAAAAACAAAAACTTCAGTCCTAGAAGTAAGGGCTACTTAAATTTGTTAGCTACCCTAGGTACAGTTTAAATGATCAATGAAGGATTTCATGATGGAGGCATAGGTTTTGATTGGTAAAAGTAGGAGATAACGGATAAGCTAGCTGATGACATATAGCGGATAAGCTAGCTGATGACATTTTGAAGTGTTTAGTAAAACTAGCAGTTAAACTAACTAAGAAATATAAAATATAAGGGCTGCTTAAAAACTTAAAACAAAAAACAAAAACTTCAGTCCTAGAAGGGCTACTTAAATTTGTTAGCTACTCTAGGTACAGTTTAAACGATCAATGAAGGATTTCATGATGGAGGCATAGGTTTTGATTGGTAAAAGTAGGAGATAACGGATAAGTTAGCTGATGACATATAGCGGATAAGCTAGCTGATGACATATAGCGGATAAGCTAGCTGATGACATTTTGAAGTGTTTAGTAAAATTAGTAGTTAAACTAACTAAGATATAAAATATAAAATGACATAAAAAGATATTTTCAATTAATATTTTGAAAATTCCCTCAAAAAAAATTAATATTTAGAAATAATCAAGATAATGAGGGTAGATTGAGAGAGAAAAAAATGATATGTTAAAAGCTATAAGTTCAAATGCTAGTTAGCATACCAAAAAACGCTTTAAGCTCGTGAAAGAAGACAGTTACCAAACAACTCTACTTTAACCAAACGAGCTTATACGCTAGAAGATTGCGGTTTGGCCTTGTCATTCAGAGTCATGAAGAAATGGTAATATTGATATTAAACATCTCCCCTATCTCCATAGTACTAGAGCTAGTAATAAGTTAAAAGGTAGAGAGCAAACCACCTGAATCCTACTTTCTGCATTCCAAGTGCTAAGACCATGCCTTAAAAGAGTGACTTTCTTTGATGAAGTGATTAACTCATTTGTTAGTGATGTTGTTGCTTTTGTGAAATCATATGCACCACAAGTTACAGCAAAATCAATACTATTTGGAAGTTTGTCTGCATGAAGACACCAGAAAACCAACTTCAGCCCATGTTGGAATAAATGTCTATAACAACTATTCCAGTATTTCTTTACAAATACCTCTCCTCACTCATTCAATTAAAAGAATTAGGGTCTGATTGGATTGACTTATTTGAGTTAATCTACTGCCATAAGGACTTCCGAGACTTACTTGTTTGGATTGACTTATTTGAGTTTATCGACTAACATAAACACTTGTGAGACTATTTGGGAGAGCTTATGAAAATAACTTGTGACATGTGCATAAGTTTTTTGAGCTTATATTTCTATAAGCTCTTCAAGATAGCTAATGAAAACAACTTATAACTTATACGAAAACAGTTTAACATAACAGTAAGTTGAGTTGAGTTGAGTTGACCTGTGGCAGCAGGGTATGAAGTAGAAGTTGAGCAGTGAATGCGGTGAGTGAGAGGAAGATGAAGCTGAGAAGAAGCGAAGGAGGAGCGGGAAATACTCATACATGGTGGTGAGCACAATAAAGTGGTGCCCAAAAACACAATCCCTGCCATTGTCTCTCACCTTTTGTGGTTCTAGTTTCTCCAAACCAATCCATTCATATTCATTCATTCCTCTTCTTTTCATTTCATCTCTCTAACTCTATGCTATGGTCCACATTATCTTTCCATAAATCATCAAGAGGTATGTTATTTGATTTGAATAGGGTAACGTTTAGCATGCACAAACGACAGTTTTTGTGTATTATACAAAAAGTGAATTTTACCCATAACAAACGGTCCATCCGGTAATATATAAATAAACATTTGACCCATCAAATTTGTTGTTCTACATAGTTCACCCAAAAAAATATTGAATTAAACATTTTATCTGGACTAATGACATGAGGGACCCATCATATGAATGAAAGTGCTATGTAACAAAGATGCTCCGCCCCTCCTCTCCATAAACCTTCCAAACCTTTTGTCTGCAACATGACTCAAACTAAATAGTAGCTCTATGGAAATTTTTTACTAAAAATAATTTAGAGGATATTATAAGATTCACATCCTTTGGACTTCTCCTCTTCTTCGCTCTTTTTTTCTTATGGACTTCTAGGTAACCTAGAAAAAAAATATTGGTTGAGAAAGAAGGGCATTAGCAAGTTTCTTTCCTTGTATGAAGTTTTTTTAGAAGAACATGTGGGATTGACATAATGAATTTGTGTACCATACAAAAATACTCTTTTCACCATTGATATAATAGTATTTAATTTAACGGTTAAGATTAGAGATGGGCTACTCCCTTAATGGGTTTATGTCATATTTCATATGTATTTACATTGTCATTCCAAAATTATATGTTGTTAAATTTATAGATTTCTAAAAATTAATTAAATGTATACGATGAAGTGTTTACTCATCTTATGAGATTCTAATCCAAATAATAATTATATTAAGAATTGAGCTAAATTTTGTCAACTGCACGGCTTTTGCGTTGCAAACCCTGTAAAATGAGTCATCAATTTTAGTTAATGAGGAAAAAAAATGAAATTCATGCACTTCCCCAGAAAAACCAAACCCAAAAATTTAGTTTATGACATTAATAGAGGAAAAAATTGGTTTCTCACAAACTGATCCACTGTCTGTGTTTGTATGAAGTTTTTTTAGAAGAACATGTGGGATTGACATTTTGGTTATTAGATCTAGCTTTTTTTTTTTGTATCGGCGGCGTCCCTATGAAACAATTACAATGATATAAATCCAAACCAAATTTTGAGTTTCTATTTCTTGATAGATTGACATACTCGCTCAAAGTTTACTTTTTTCATTAAAAGATTCTCAAACTCATCAAAACAAGAAAAGAAAGTCCAATAATACAAACACAGACAGTGGATCAGTTTGTGAGAAACCAATTTTTTCCTCTATTAATGTCATAAACTAAATTTTTGGGTTTGGTTTTTCTGGGGAAGTGCATGAATTTCATTTTTTTTCCTCATTAACTAAAATTGATGACTCATTTTACAGGGTTTGCAACGCAAAAGCCGTGCAGTTGACAAAATTTAGCTCAATTCTTAATATAATTATTATTTGGATTAGAATCTCATAAGATGAGTAAACACTTCATCGTATACATTTAATTAATTTTTAGAAATCTATAAATTTAACAACATATAATTTTGGAATGACAATGTAAATACATATGAAATATGACATAAACCCATTAAGGGAGTAGCCCATCTCTAATCTTAACCGTTAAATTAAATACTATTATATCAATGGTGAAAAGAGTATTTTTGTATGGTACACAAATTCATTAGCTTGTGTATATTAAATGGCACCTTTGAATAGTTGTTTTTATGACTTAACAACCAAATATATATTAAAAAAAATGTATAGATATCAGACACAAAATTAAAAAAGTAAAAAAAAATTAAAAAACTCGATGAAAGTGTAAGAGAGATAATTGTTTCATAAATTATCATAAAATGATTATACAAATATAATTTCTCAATGAATAATCATTTTCCTCATTTTCTATTTTGTTATACGCCCTATTTTTTAATTAATTAATTAATTTTATAAAATTGTTTATATTTTTGTCAAATATAAATCTATGATTTAATCTTTATATATCAAGACGAAATCTTCTTCCTTTTCCTTTTCCTCTTCTTCTTCTTTTTCTTGAAATCTAAAATTATATTTGAAACCCAAAAAATTAGAAATCTACTTCTCCATCGTAGTGCTAGTTTAACAAACTTTCCATAAAAATGGGTTGTTCTTCATCGCACTGGTATGGCTCCAACTTTCCTTTTAATCTAACAAAGTTTATGGGTTTAGTTGACTTTCATAAAATTAGGTTTTTATTTTTTATTCATAAATTCGATTGTTGATTTCTTCGCTTCATTATGTTGAGAGTTACAGAGTTAAAGATTTCCATCAAGAATACTAAACGCATAGAAGAAGTAGACATTCGTGAATGTATGTAAAATTATTTGGATTGTCATAATAGGTTTGTTTTTGTCCAAATGGTACTTTAAATATCGTAATCCATTGTTAATAGGTCTTCTTTTTTGTATTCGACTTTTTTTAGGGCTCTTTGTTTGATACTTTGAGGTTTTTACATTAGGATTTTCAATCACAGTTTTCTAAAATTGTTTTCTTCATTGTTACTCATGTAGATTTTGAATACATGAGTCGTGTTGGTTTGTTTTAGGCTGGGATCCACACTCATGGACTCTTTGGGATCTCATAAGATAATTTTGAGTATAATATGAGGATTGATTGTGAACTGTGGTGCGACCCTATTGGCTGATCATATTATGATCTTTTGGGCATTCTCAAAGATAAAGGTTACTCTGAAGTTCTATCAATGTATTACAAGTCTGGTGGAAAATTGAAGGAGTTAAAAGAATGATGAGGGCACGGTGGAAATGGTCGCTGAATCTATTCTTAATGGAACAATGGATTTGCATGTTCTTGTTAAACATGTTAAATTTGCTAATCTTTGTCGTGAAAATATGAATGTTGAGGTTTGTTAGTCTTCAAAAAGCGATGCTAATATTATTTTTCTCTTCTCTCTATATCATCAATACTACATGAGCATCTCTTTTTGAAGACTCACAAACCTCAACATCAACATTCATATTTTTACCATGAAAAATTAGCAGATTTAACACGTTTAGCAAAAACATACAAATCCAATATTCCATTAACAGAAGATTCAGTAACAATTTTCATTGCAAGTTCATCATTCTTTAACTCCTTATATTTCCCACCAACCTTGCAATACATTGATAGAATTTCATGGTAGCTTTTATCCTTGAGAATGTCCACAATCTCATAATATGACCAACCAACCAACAGGGTCACACCACATATCACAATTAATCTCCATCTTATAGTCAAAATTATCTTATGAGATCTCAAAGAATCTATCAGTGTAGATCATAACCTTAAACAAACCAACACGACTCATGTATTTAAAATCTACATGAGTAACAATAAAGAAAATAACTCCTGAAAACCATGATAAAAAATCTTAATGTGAAAACCTCACAATATCATGCGAAGAACCCTAAAAAGAAAATGAATACGAAAAAGAAGACCTATTAACAATGGATTACGGTATTCAAATTTCCATTTGGACAAAAAAAACATATTTTTACAATCCAAAGAGCAACCAACTTCTATATGAAGCTAACCTGGCTCACCCAAATAGGCATCAACGAGAATCGAACTTGGACCCTGAGGAGGAGCACACTCCAAGGTCCCAAGTCAACACCATCAGGTCAACCCAAGCGGGTTCAATAAAAATTAATTTGGAGTAACTATAAAAATAACCAATGGGACCCACATTAAACGACATGAATTCCATGCTCGGTTAAGCTCTTTTTCTATTGGTTAGTGAGACGGATGGATTTAAATCCTTTTTTTTTTTGCATGACAGCTTGATAAAATTCGCCTTGTTTTGTCTAAAAAAACATAGATTATTAATGGTTTAATATTATGATATGTCAAGTTTTGTCTAAATTGAAATGGAGCTTCTTTATTCATATATTTCAACAAAATTTCAACTTTTAGAGATATTACATGAATGAGTAAATTAAATCAACATAGTAAATTAATTTCAACTTTTAGAGATATTGCAACTGGCCAGTGAGTATTAATTAATAAAGTTTCAATTGCTATATAATCACTATTATCCATTGCCTTCTTTCTCAAAAACCAAGTCATATTATTCTTTATCTCTTTTCAGAACATTTTTTATACTGCTCTCTTTCTCACAATCTATGCCATATTTTTCGTATCACTTTTTTAACATCATGTGTTCTTATGTTGATTCTTTCTCACAATATAAGTCATATTCATCATATCACTCTTTTCTCACCATGTGTTTTACTACTTTTATTTTCATACCTTGGGAAAGTTAGTTCTTCCTCAACAAGCCTTGCATTAGGGCCTCTATGTTAACGATGAAAGACTCAGTGAGCTCAGAAATTTATCATTGTGTTAGTAGGTGCGACCTACATCGTTTCATCAATACAATGATATAGTAACGGAAAACAATGTTTTATTTTTCTATGAACACCATTGGGTGAAATCTATAATCTATCATTTAATCAATGATAGTAGGAAGGTTGGGGGTTTCTTTGAACAGCCACTAAAGTGATGTTATAACACAAATACCTTTGGATTTTCATTGACTCGGCAACAATCACTTGGAGGATGTTATAATTTTGGGGGTTACACTATCAATGAAAATTTGTTTATGAGGTAATGGTTAACTTCTCTTTATCTTTATTATTTGTCTCTCTTAATGTAATAATAATGTATCAAACTGTTGTAGTTTTGTCAAAATATATAAATAAAGTCGTTCCATTTCCATTTCTTTTCGATCTATAAATATTCAACATGTACCAGGTTTATATGGTTTTTTCAAATTCGTTAAAAGTATCGAATACTTCTTTTTCTATTAATCAAATAGGGTATAATTGTTCAAACTCTAAAACCTTGATAACCCTTAAACTAACAAAGTATTCAGATTGAGAAATTTCATGAAATTCAAGACAACGCTACTTCATCTAAAACAAAGAAACCTAAATAAAGGAAACATTGTAATATTCATAATATGTTTCATTACCTTGCTCAATCCGCTCAAAATGAAACTATGCGTTGAAGAATGCAAACTCAAACTGTATAACGACAACGACAAAGAGATGACAACTTTTCTTCTCGTCGGGGATGACGAATCCGACGTTGGAGACAATAACCAGATTTTTGAAGAATTGTCGAGGAGCTAAGATGGTAATGTTGTTTTTTGTATAGTATTAAAAAAACATAATAAACATGAAACAATAAAAAGATTTGATTGGATATACTTGAACATTCCTTCAAAATTAAAGAAAAAAAATAATAATATACTTGAACATATAACCAAAAAAAGAAAATAATAATAATAATAAAAATAAAATGTATTTGACACGAGAAAGAGAAATTATATTGACTTTGAGGACACGATATGTTGAACAAATACCACCTACCGATTGGTTGAAAGCAGTGACAGATTTAAATCCAGTAAAAGTTGACGGCATGGTAGAAGCACCCATATATCAATGGTGTAAAACTTTGTTGCACACATCTAGGGGTGTTTATGGGTTGGATTGGACTGGCTTTGGTCAAATATATTTGATCCAATCAAATTTTATTGGTTTGAGTTGACTCAAATCCAAACAAACCTAACTCGGTGCTGAACATGTTGGTTTGGATTGAGTATTCGGATCCATAAGAAATATTTTCTTAAAAATTTCCAAAAAAATAAATTAAATGATATTGTTTTTCATGAAAATTTTATAATTTAAAGTTTTATTACTTGAACCAAATTGAAAATCTTTTAAATCAACGTACAAAAGTCTTAAGCTATATTAAAAAATATATCACTTTTTTATTGAACTGGTTGGGTTGATTTGGGTGATCAGGTTGAACCGGTCACCCGAGCCCATAAACATCCCCTACACATATAATCAAATCCTATCATGTGGATATTATAGGAACTAACTAGCAAAGAGAAACTATAGTTAATTTGATTTGATGTATATGTAAAAAAATTTACATCGTCGGTGCATAATATACACTATGTTTAACAATAAGTTTAATAATGTTAATGTAAGATCCCCAAAGGCAAAAATTTCCAATTCTAACTTTTTTATGTATATAAAAAATAGATTAGGGGAGACACTCTCGTGCAAGGTTAAGTAGAATTTATGTATAACTTGTAACACCCTAAGAATTTACATATAACCTGTAACACCTAATTAAAAAGATTTACGTTTTGTAGTTCTGTGTTAATTGTTGAATATTAGGATTTGGATGTTTAGACATCGATATAAAATTAGTTATAAAACATTTATTAGTTGTTTTATATAACGTCTAATCAATTAAAAATATATTTTTAGGGGAATTAAAACTACTTTTTAATTGTCATGTTAGCACAACTCAGTTGGTAGCCGCAAAGACAATGCATTAGTCAAAACAACCCTAGACTCTTTATTTCTCCACATTTAAAATGTATGAGCTTCGACCACTAAATAACTTAACAAAAAAAACTTTTTAATTAATCTAATATAATATACTCAATATTCTAACCATAGAAGATTTATCTTTTTTTTACTAAAGATTTGTTCACCAGTGAATGCAGATCAATTGGATTTTGTATAGATTTCAACATAGTGCTACTTTAGACCAGAGTATTAAAATATCTCTTATTATGCATTTTCAAGGGTTCCAAACTCAATTTTTTTAGCGTATGGTGCTTTGGTCAAAACCCCTTTGGGGCTCTCCCGATGGCACCGATCCACAGCTTATAGCTTTACGAATTTAAAATTAACAAATACTCCTTTTCTTTTTCATTTTTTGGTACATTCTCCACTTCTTATTCTAGCTTAAATTAAATCGAGAAGGAAAGTGTAATATATATATATAAAGAAAGCTAGGTTAACAAATGTCTAACACTACACTACATGTCTAGCATTATTACTTCTAAACCAGAGTTATTTTTATGATGGACAAGTGAATGAATATTATATTATGTACTATAAGTTAGTTTTTATAACTAGATCAAACATGATATGATAAAACTTATTAATTTAATAGTAAAAAACATTTATATATGATGTAAAACTATTTTATTTATGACAAATGATATTTGTATAATCACTTTGTTACAACTTTTTGACAACTATATCTCTAATACTCACATTATCTTCTTTTTCTCTACTGTTTTTGACTAATAAAAAAAATTATCACCAAAATAGTCTCAAATAGTTATTTAAATATCACAACTCTTTGTTTATTCGTATTACACAAAGCTCTTGACTTTACATGAAGAGCTGTGTTATTTGGGATATAGTTTGGAATATATCACTTCATATGGGGTATGCTTGTCTTTTTCTTCCTCTGACAGAATTGACTCACTTTTCCAAACAAATAAGGAATTCACTTTATTATGGATTTTCAAAACTGAGTGTGGTAGTTAATTTCATTAATCATAAATAAATAAAAACTGAACATGTGAATCAGATTAATAAAGAAAAACTGAGCCGGTCCCTCTAAACGCATATACTTTTAGAAAAGATAAAGTTTGAAAACTTGTGTTCATACAAGTGTAGGGTATATGGACCTGTAATAGAAGTAGAAAAATACTTACATGTCACGATTCTTGACATACATACAATATTTAAGGATACATTAAAATATATATCATTTAATTATTTTAAAAATAAACATTATTGATTTTTTCTATCTTTTTTGAATATGTAAGTGTGATTAAATGTTGTGCTCAAATGTTATAATCACCCAAAAATTCCTCATAGAAAAAACTACTCTAATATCAAATATAAAAAAAAATCAAACAAATTGATTTATCTAACTAAAAATTTGAAACAAATACATCTCTTTTATTAGATAGTTTTAAGTTTATATTTAAATCCGAAGGGAATATTGTTGTCATAATTTTTAATGTCGTCGAGTTGAGTGTTTTGGAAGTAACTAATAAAAAGTACATCATAATTCATAAGGTGGGACTCCATTGTCTATGCAATCACGTGGTCGCACAAACCAATATTGTTTCCATAGTCACTTTTAACAATGGAAAATTCAAATCATGTATAAATTAATATCTAAAAAGCTAATTAAAAAAAGTAATTGAATTTTTTTTATAAGGCAGGTTAGGCAACAGAAAGAATCAGAAACATCTCAACTTGACACCAAACTGATCCACCTATCTTCTACCGCCTATTTCATAAATATTATTAAAAAAAGTGAAAAATATATACAAGAGGGGGACTAGGCCAAGACCTTCAAAAGGTAAAAATAGTCTAAGGAAACCTAAAGTTAGTTAAACTATTTCTATCTCTAAAGAAATCTAATTACAAAAAGAAATAGACTGAGGGAGTCTGGTTCCCCTATTTTACACCGCATTAAAATCGCCAACAAAGATCCAAAGTCCGAATAGAAATTTTGTTACGACGTCAAATTAGCCCAAAGTTGTCGTCTCTGCAGATAAGAAGTGATTGCATAGATGCCAACAATTTTTTTATATTTTGTCATGTTTAAAATTGATTTTTTTATAAAATTTAAGCACGGATTAAAAGATGAAAAAAATTGAATTCATAATTACTTATAAACATGTAATATTAATTTATTGTTATTTTTTATAGAAGATTTAATTTAATATAAAAATAAAATTTCTAATATCATATAAAAACTAATAAGTTTTAAATCAATTCATTTTTACTATATTTGTCAAAACCATGTCATCATTTGTTTAGGCCTATCTATCCAGCACTATATAGAGACAGAAACACTTGCGGTGTCTTCATTCGTTTGTTGTTGCTTACATTTAAGAAACTGCTTAGAAAGCCAAAAGCCGTTCTCTTTTGTATTTATCTTGGTATGTTTCTGTTTTCATTTTTATTATATAGTATCTTGTTTCATCTCTAATTAGATTCCATATCCATTGTGTTTCTTTTATCATCATCTTCAGGTTATTATTGTTTTTTTTTTTGCAAGCTCTTTCTTGTTTCATTTAATTTTCACTGCTTAGATTAGATCTTGTGTTTTTGCTTCCTTTCAAAGATTTCTTTTCCTTTTATGAAATTTCTCTGTAGGTTTTTGATGTCAAGCAATTTGTACTTTATGTGTTTTTAGATTTTGCACTAATATTATATATGCATCTTTATATGGTTGGATTTATAACTGTTTGCCTTATGTGTATCTGTAAGTAAGTTTTGTTCTATGCTATTTTTTTTATACATTAGTAATTAGTTGTTATGTTATTTTCTTTTGTGCCGGAGTTTGAACTTCGATCTTGTAACTCATTTGACTCCTTTAACTCTTAGCTCAAATTAGTCCATGGTTGTGATTGCACACAAGAACATGATCATGATTCATGACATCTTTCTTATAGGACACTAGAGGTTTCCAGAGAATCTTAGATTAGATGGTTTGTCTTGGTGAATCCCCAGAATATGAACAAACTAGTGGTACTGGTGTCCTAGGAAGGATTTATTCTTATATATGCACTTTATACTCTTTTTTGTTTTCTTATCATCTACAAGTATGATGTTAGCAGTGCTAGATTGGATGGATTTGATTTGCTTCTTTCTTGCCATGTGCCACAAGAACCATAGAAGTAACTGTTTTGTTTTATGCATTCATGATTATTAGTTTTTGTGATGCTAGTAGTTTATAAGCAACATGTTGATAGGGATTGAAATATTGCTTATGAACAAGAATTACATGTCAAGGTCAATGGTATCACTCATCACTTCATTGATCCAATTTAGATACTTTCTCAATTGACAATTTTTTTTGTTGGATAGAGTTGATGAAATTGTAATTGATTCATATACTTTCATGTTCTCTAGTTATGTTCAATTATGATTGATTAATCTGATTCCCCCAATACTTTTTTGTTTTTCCAATTCTGTGTATTAATTAAGCTGGTTTTTCTTTTGTATTTTCAGGGCTAAAGAAGCACCAATAAGTAGCTCTTTTCACTTGTGAGAACCAGTTCCTTGATTCATGGCATTTGAGCATTGTTTTTCCCATGAATTGAAAACCATTCCAAATTCCATGTCAGAAGCAGAAGATTCCAATGGTTGTTTTGATTGTAACATCTGCTTAGACTTCGCCAATGAACCCGTAGTCACCCTTTGTGGCCACCTTTACTGCTGGCCTTGCATCTACAAGTGGCTCCATGTTCAAAGTGATGATTCTCTTGGATCTGATGAACATCCACAATGTCCTGTATGCAAAGAAAATATATCACATACCACAATGATCCCATTGTATGGCCGCGGTGGCCACGCTCCACCGAGTGGAAAATCATCTTGTTGTGATGATAATTTAGTACCACCAAGACCAACTGCTTCAGGTGCTCAAGCTCTTTTGGCAACAGCATCTCAAAGTGATCATCATCAGCGACTTCCGTATCGAAATCCTTATCAGGGACAATATTTAAACTCTTCTTCATACCACCAACAAGAGGGTGATGCTACTTCACAAATGCTTAATCTTGGTGCCCCAATGACGTCAAGATCTCGCCACCATCCTGTGGTTGGAATGTTTGAGGAGATGATTTTTGCCGGAGTAGTCGGCAACCCGCCGAATTCTTATCAGATGGTGGGAAATAATAGCTCTAGATTGAGAAGGCAAGAGTTGCAGACTGATAAATTTTTGAACAGAATTTCAAATTTTCTATTTTGCTGTTTCCTTTTATGTCTTGTTGTCTTTTGAATGTGCAATTGGGATGAGATTATTCTGAATGTGCAATTGGGATGAGATTATTCTGAATGTGCATTGAAGAACTTGATTTAATGAATTATCATCGGTTAAAGAATTTGTGCACTTCTACATTCAGTGCACATCAATGTAGTTTCATATTACAGAAAGTCACTGCCAATGTTTTACTCTTACAGTACAAGATAAGGCTTAACCTAGTTCATAACTATTTCATACCAATCCTAAATTTAAATTTACTTATATAAATTCTTATGTATAATTGTTCAATTCATTTGTCTTAATATCAAATATTTAGAAAACTACATACAAACGAGCAACAAACAACACTTCAATCCCTTTCAGTAAAACCAATTCTTATAAAAACTATATACATAGACTTAAGAGATGCAATATTGATATGAATGATGCTTTGAACTCTTTGTAGAAAATGCACGGTCTCTAGTGCTAGGAAGACAAAACTGTCAAATGTAAATGATACAATAACATATTAATTGTTAGATATACTTTGTTATGTTTGACCATTTTGCTTGAAGCTCTTTTGAGAGTTGTATGTTCCACGTTCCACGGTAAAAGTTTCGGTCATCAATTCCACATGTAAGAAAACCCCAATCAAGTCCACACATGTATGTTTTCATCCTATCCAACCGAACATCATAACAACTTTTAGTTTAGCTATCAATTTCCCCTCATGTGGATGGGTCACGAAGTTAACATCGCTTTCTTCGCTAATAGTTATGTCCGCTTAAATATATAAAAATACAACTTGATCTTTGGTACAATAATTATTATAATCAATATAAATAATATAATTATGAAAAATGTTAACAAATACCTTTGGCATTAGTTAAGAAAAGAAAAATAATAAAAACATCTTTATTTGTTTCTTTTAACAAGGACAATAGTTAACCGACCTTTAATTATTTTATTCTTTTTTTACACCAACACATGATTCCATCATTGCAGTTGCACCCTCTCTTTATCATTGCATTTTTCCAAACCTTATCCTTGGAAACGAGTCCTAACAAAAGAAGCTGACAGTGAAAATTATTACACTTCATAATCATAAATCCAGTTGACTAGTTGCATTACAATCTTATCTTAAAATAATAATGAGTCTAAAGAACTTGCAAGTGGAAAATCATCAACAAGGAACAAGAAAAGGAAGAAAGTCATATTGCATTTGCACAACATGTTGTGCAAGGGGAAATGAATCTACAAGTTTCTGTCCTTTTTTTGTTGGGCAAACATGTATTGGTGCAAATGATTTATTAACTTTGATCATGATTAATCCCCATTAAAAAAATTTGGTTGATCTTCTTTAGTGAGATCTCCTTCTTCATCTATGTTTTTTTTTCATCCCAGAGACTCGAATTCGAGTTCTAGTGTAAGATATTTCAGTCTTTTCAGTTCCCTTCAGATTAATGCTTTTATCAAATAATTATAAAATTTATTTAATTTTTTCTGAAGATGGCATCAGTTGTAACAAAAAAATAATTTAATTACCAACGTAAGTAGAAGATAATTTTATATAGACTTCAATTTTATTTTATCAGTTATATTTTATCATGTAGATATTTAAACAAATATTTTAGAACATAATAGTACAGCATAGTACTATATTTAAATAATATAGATAATCATTTTTATAGAACATTTAGTATTGTTCCTCTCAAAAAGAATTTTTTTAGTATTGTTGGTACACTGTATTAAACTCTCTTTGTTGTGTGAAGGGATGAATACATAGTATTAAACTCTTAAAAAAAACATTGAAATTGATCCATACCAAATATTAGTTCCATGTTTTAGACCATCGACACTAGCAATTGACAGGGAAGGAATGAGAACAATAAAACTAATTGAATCACGATCAAGGAGAGATTTAAAATGATAAGTGTTCGGAGAAATGGTAAAATAAGATGTTGAATTAAGAGATGTAAGTATAAATCTCCAATTTGGTTTCTAAACTGCCAATCTATCTTTTATTTAGTTTATAGAATATAAAAATTAATAAATTATTTCTAAACTATTCACAATCTATCAAATTTGTCTCGAAACTACCACACTATCTCCTTGTTTAGAAGGGGAGAGGATACCTTGCAGGGACGGGCATAACTAGAAAGAATGATAAGGTATCTTTAACTACCCCAATATATAATAAATATGTTGTAAACCCTTAAATGGATCTGGTAATCTGAGTTTCGGCAAGAAGGTAAGTAAAATTTGACTAATAATTGTTCTATTCAAAATATATTTTATTTGAATAAATAATTGTATTTTATATTTTGTTACCTCAATGATATATATTTAACTTCTCCAAGTAAATTCATTTGTCAAGTATTAGTAGAAATAAGAAAGTAATAAAATTATCACTTGTTTGAAAGATTTATTGTATGGTCCATTTAGGATCTAGATGCAAGACAAGTGGCGATAAAACATCCAACGACTGAGATTTAAAAACTAAAAAGCAAACGTTTGTTTAATTAAAGAAAATAACAAATCACGTAAATATCCCCTCATCGGAAACCTCCGCCCTTCTTCCTCTCGTAGCCTTTCATCTCCCTTGCAAACCAATTCCTCTTCGGTCTTCACAGATCTAACACGTAAAAAGGTTATGTGTTCATGGTACTTCTGAAAATGTAATTGATATAATAATGACTTCTTAACCATAACAGGTCGTACAAGAACAGTAACAACGGCGATGGATCGATTTTTGACGGAGGCGGCGAGACGACGCTGGGATGATAAGAGTGACGAAGGGATCGAAAATAAGAGGGGGAGGGGGACTCTGTGAATGATGGTGGTGGACGGAGGTTGACGAGAGAACCAAGAACAAGAGGACACAATTTTTTTATTAAACAAACACTTGTTTTTAAATTTTAGATCTCAGTCGCTGGATGTTTTATCATGCCACGTGTCTTGCATCTAAACCCTAAAGGGAGAATACCTGAACTCGTTTTTTAAATAGTTATTTTTTATTTTTATTTCCTTACTATTGTTTTAAATTACATTTTATGTTAGTAAACAATTTCCTTTAAAAAAATAGTAAAATTATTTTGAATTTTTTGGTTTATAGATTGAATTTAATATATTAGTTTTAAAAATATTTTTGTTGTACATATTTATATTTGGCCCCTCCTGAGAATTTGGCTAAAAAATGCCCTCATAAAAATTGAGTTGATATTGTCTCCCTTTTTTTCTAAAAAAAATGCAACAAAAAAACTCCAAACAAACATTTTACAAACGTTCATTAAAAAAAAAACATGACATCCGAGTTGCATGACAGGTTTCAAGGATGCACCAACATATGTGGTTTATGCATTTACAAACCGTGGTTCAAGCGATTTGTTTCAAGGCTCATGCTCATGTTCAAAATAACACCAATTTTATTCTGATTCATGGCACAGTTTTGATAAAAATGTAATTAAATCGTATTTGTAAGGCCAGCCTGCCAGCCTACATATTCCTAATTGGTTAATTAAGGACATGAGCCAAACAAACTTCCATAAATCATTTCATTTGCAATCCTTCAATGTTGTACATAAGTACGACTCTCCATAGCATTTTTCAGTTTCTTGCTATTCTAATTCTAATACTACCAGTTTCAACAACCAGTTTCAATGACACAGGGCAGAGAAAGGCCAGCGTAATCGCAGTACCCAAAGAAAGATACATGTTCTGAAATTTAGTAGAAAACAAACAAATTTCAGCCTGACACAATCTCAAAACAGAGTGAGAACACTCCATAAAGCATATGACACTTGAACATCATTAAAGTTCACAAGTTGCTTAAACAAACAGTACCAAGTATAAAACAACAGCACCATCAAGGACCCAAAATTTCTTAAGAATAACTAAATACTTTTTAAGAGGAAGAAGAACCTAGCAGATTTTCAACTCTACAAGTCAAAAAAACAACGTCAAGGGAAGTGTGTTTTCAGTCAGGAAGGATTTGCTCGCCGTCAGCATCTCCCTCGGTCTCAATCTTAGGCTTTGAAGGGCCTGCTCCAGGGGCCTGCTTTTTCTTCATTCCACTCACTATATCATCAATCCTCAGAAGCATGCATGCAGCTTCAATGGCAGTCTTAAAAGTTTGTGCCTTCACATTATAGGCATCCCAGATCTAGCACCATAATACAAAACATTATCAGAGCTCAATTGCTGAGATATATACACTCACAAGACAACTAAGCATGTGCTCAGTAAATCGAAATAAGACAGTGTTTAGAGATTACAAGTTGCAAAGGTATTTCCATTGTAATGAAATAAACATGGATTTCTTACACTGTGTTACTTGCCTCTTTTAGAAATAAATGGATAACAAAGGTCCTAATTCTAATGTGACTTTGGCAAAATAACAATGGATAGTTTTCGGTTTCAATTACAATATGCAAACTTCAAGAATAAAATAAATAAAGTACCTTGCGCTCTTTCATGTCAGCAATGACACCAGTATTTCCATCAATGCCAATCCATGCATTTTCTCCATTTGCATGCTATAATTTTCAAAAATATAAGTTAAAGAAGACCAGGCTTCAGAGAAAGGAGTATAAATATATATATATATATATATAGCAAACTATTCTTACTTTTCCTTGCAGTGCAGTCATTGTCCGGATGACGTTTACTCCACAATTTTGTGCCAAAGTACGTGGAATAGATTCAAAAGCAATAGCAGCAGCTTCATATGGCCACTGATAATCAACAAGAATTAAAAGTTAGAACCAGAGCAAACTGTTGCTCAACACAAGATAGGAATTCGAAACCACCGAACATGAATGAAGTATCCACTGGTTCACCGAAACAGTGAAATACACTCACCTTCTCTATGCCTTCGATAGAAGAACTCTTCTGTTTCAAAGCAGCTGACACAGTCATCTCGGTAGCACCACCTCCAGGAACAAGTTTTGGATTTTTTATTATATTCCTAGCAACAGACATGGCATCCTGGCATGCGAAAGAGTTTCAGAAAGCAACATGATCAAATATGTTTGGTCAATAGTAAATAAATATCAATAACTAACCTGTAGGTTTCTTTCAACCTCGTTCAAGAGATCCTTACTAGCACCCCTTAATAATACAGTACAAGCTTTGGGTTCTTTGCAATCAACAATAAAAGCAAAGTACTCGTCTCCAATTTTCTTAACTTCAAATAATCCTGCACCAGTACCAACATCAGACTCCTGCAACTCATCTGGTCTGTTCACAATAACAGCACCGCATGCCTTGGCAATTCGATTATTATCAGTTTTCCTCAGTCTTCTGATTGCACTAACTCCATGCTTGCTCAGATAATGGCATGCCAAATCACTAAGACCCTTCTCTGTAACTACCAAGTCTGGTTTAAACTTCAATATCTGCATGCAGAGCTCCTCAATGTATTCTTCCTCCAACTTCAACAAGAGACTCCAGTCTTCTTCTCTAAGCAGTTCAGCATTTGTTTGGTTTTCACCCTTTTTATACTCAAGAGGACAATCAAGAAGAATGATACGTGGGTTAACAATCTTTCTCCTCATCTTGCCAGGGGCAACCACATCTTTGTTAAACATAACTCCCTTGAGAACTCTCGAATCCTCAAGCTGAGCGCCAGGGACCTTCTCAACCTTGATATAATTTTTAATATCTACATCTCTTAAACCTTGGCCAATATCAACACCCACTGTTGTAGTAGCATCAATAGCTAAATCCTGGAGTATAACCAAAGACATCACTTTAAATATAATTCAAGAGATCTAGCAAGGTCATGCAATCAATGTTGTTAATGGCGGAAAGCTGAAAATCAGCCCTACAAACACGCCATTGCGGCCTATGACGCCACCATGGCGAGCATCCCTTCACAGCTTGTCTATGGCAGTTATCTAAAAACCCGCCACGGCCATCTTTTAACAATACTGAATGCGATTGTGCATATCTATAATTATAAAGGGCTGTAATAATTATCTGCACTTATAGTAGCATTAAATTTTAGTCATGTTCACTCGAACAGAAACAAATACAACCAAAGAACAAGACCACAAATAATGATATTATTTATACACTATTTGCTAGGTCTGCATGTAAAGCAATTCAATTGACAAAGGAAAAAAATACTCCCTCGGTCCCAAATTATAAGCAAAAAAACACCATTTTTTTACCCAAATTTTAAGCAAAAAACTTTGGTTTTGACCAATTTAAATTTGTTGTTCCAAAAGTACCCTTGATATTTAGAGTTATGTTTTCAAAAACATCTACTCAATTACCGTGAAATACTAGTTCCAAGGATTAGGAGGCTAATGTTTTCATTAGATGGCTAGTATTTTCAATATTGTACAACACAAACAGTGAACAAGAAAGAATTTAGGAGGTTCTAAGGAGAATAATTATAGTCATATTCATTTGTTTTGATTTTCAATGTGTCATGAAAAATACTATGACGGGTAATTTAGGAAATAAAGCTATTTTGTTTTGTAAATTTTAGAATATTAAATGATTTTCTTAATAAGTGTGATTTTTTATTTTTATTTTTGCTTATAACTTGGGACGGAGTATAGTGTAATGAAGATGTGGTGCCTCCCTAACATGAACACAGTTGTCTAGCTGTCAATAACCATCACATGAATAATAACCAATTGCATTGGATTAAAAAAAATAACATCAATTCGTGCTTTGGTAAAAAATTACAGTTATCTGGTTTAAGAATTAACATTGCCAAGTTAAACATCAAGCTCAAATATTTGAAAATATTAAAGAGCAAAGAATATCATTTGGAAATATAGCCAAGAGAAATATACTTACAGCAATTAAATCCCCGAATTGACTAGTGAATTTGGTACCTATGCAGCTTTTTACAAGCCCCAGCATTTGACCTCCTGCATTTTAGTTCATAGATAGCATTGGGATTATATGTCAAGAAATTCAATGGATGAATGATGTACTGTTCAACATACTGAAGACAGCTAGGAGAATTTGAAGCAAACAGAATTGCAATATGGCACTGTACAATGAATTACTTCCCAACTCAAACTATTTGTACAAACTATCTAGGTTCCACCTCCACGAAAAATCGAAATATAGAATTGACAGTTTAGCTCACTGAACTTTTGCAAATCCACTTGGAGGGTTTGTGACAAAAAATCTACAAATCTTGATAGTAAAAAAAACTTACGGTCCTGAGCATCAATAGGCATCGCAATTTTGTCAATAGCAGCAATAGCATCCTCCAAAGCTTTGTTATATGCTGCAAATTACATAATTGTAGCAGTCATTATACACAATTTTATATTGTAAGGAAACAACCGTTGATTAATACTATACATTACCTCGGCAAATAACTGTAGGATGATAGTTCTTGTCAATGAAAGCTTCGGCAACATGAAGCATCTCACCAGCTGCACAAAAATGATGAGATATTGAAAATAGGAAGAAGCAATCCCGATAAATCAGGGAAAAAGTAATCTTCTATTTAGAGTATGACACAACTAACACACTCTGGAATTTGATATTAAATCATGCACCAAAATAGCAACCTAACACCAGAGAGGAGAATTTAAATTACTACGGGTATCAGGGAATTTCAGCATTGAAGAGATTTGCTAATTGACTCAAATAATTTACCAATTGAGGTATGAAAGGAGCTCGAGTACAAATACATAAGACGATTCAAAATGGTTTGAGAAGATTATGAAGTTTAGGAGTATATCAAATGAAAGTAGAAGTACTTTAATCCCTAATGGTATCTTTAAGAATAACAAATGACAAACAAATGTGCAAATAAACCGAGAGTGATTAAACTCACAAGTAACTATACCGCTTAGGAAAGTGATTGAACAGAGAGCAAGAAAATAAACCAACATCACAAAATCAATTTGGTTTTGTGCCTCAAAAATCAACTATGGAAGGTAGCACTTTTTACAAATATCAAGTGAAGTATGGACACTACTAAGTTGAGGGAGAGCAAGAAAAACGATGGATCTACCAGAGATAATATATAAATAATCTTACTTGGGGAGTCGAAAAAAATGGACGAAAAGTTATAAATATTGGAAACACGTGATTATCGATAAAGTAGAAATAACATAGTATAGTAATAATATACAAGTTTAGTGATACAAATGAATTCTATTGTATAAACAGCAAAAGTTTGAAAACATACAACTAAACAGCAAAAGTTTGAAAACATACAACAAGCAGTCAACCATTAATGAAGATTTATAGGAAAATGGTCCATCTTTAGACCCAATAGAGGACGGGACTTCTTAGCATTGATTGATCCATGTAGTCAACCAACCCCATCTAATGGAAAAATTCTTGGTGGTCGTTATTATTATTAATTTTGCTGTGTGGAAGATTTTTTCTAATTTTTGCTTCAAAAAAGGAAGAATTTCAGAATAGGCCCAATTATATATGATCCGTGATAATCAGTTAATAAATAAATATATACCAGACATAAACAGACATACCCACACAAATAATATCAATAAATATAGACACAAATAGCATACCAAGAATGATGACAGATGTGGTTCCATCTCCGACTTCTTCGTCTTGGGTGCGACTTAATTCAATCATAGACTGTAGCCATTCCAATAAGCCAACAATTTCAGAGTATTAAACAAAGAGAAACTAAACGTAGAAATTCAATGCAAACCGGAAAGTTGTGCCTTCAAAGGACGTGATCAAGAACGTGCTATATGGCAATATGTGTACCACGGAGCAATATCAATAAAATGAAGAATGAGAGACAAGTACCTTGGCAGCTGGATGAGCAATATCTAATTCACGTAAGATAGCATTTCCATCGTTTGTCACCACAATTCCTGTTGTAGTTTACAGGGAAAAAGAATAGGTGTCTAAGTACTTGGAAAAACAAGACATAATAAAACTATACATTTATGATAAACACTATTACATGTCGAACAACACAAATAGTTCCAAACTCTTACAAAAAATGATAAAAATCATGCCCAGAACCTCCAACTTAAATATCATGTTGAACAACACAGACAGCTCCAAACTCAAAAAAAATGGCAAAAATTACCACATCTTGCAATCGGCAAAAAACTATGTACATCTCAGACACTAACGATACAAATAATAAGAAAGTGGATGACAATTACAAACGGTGTGATTCACAATAGTCCTTTCTTAATAAGCTATAACCTCAGTGAATGACAATTGCAAACGGTGTGATTCACAATAATCCTTAGTAAGCTAGAGCTTTGTAGCACCGACACTTGTGATTGAAGGTGTGTCCAGTGTCTGATATGACACCGAAAAATGGGATTACATTCAATTATGTCATTTTCTTAGATTACTACTGGTGTCGACGTATCAGTGTCAATGCTTCATAGGCAATAAGTTGATTTAAGTAATGAAAACACTAACCTCCAGAAGCATCAAGAAGCATCTTTAGCATGGACCTGGGTCCCAATGTTGTACGAATTATATCAGCAACAGCCTTCCATTCATCAAAAACAACATTAAATTAGAAACAACAAATGAATATTAAGAATCATTAGCAAGCACTTAGTTTTGGTCAGTAATCAGTAATAGGCTCACCTTTGATGCTTGAATATTAGCATGATGCACCTTTGCTCCAGACTCACGTTTCAAAGAGTCCTCTGCACATTTAAAGCATGGATTTAATGAACCGCTCCATGTTTAAAAAATTGTGCTTAAATGTATAACACAAATCAAATTTAAAGAAACATCAGAATTAAAAACAAATTAAGAACCCATTTATTTTCTAACAACATTCTCAATTTTAACTTTGTACGTAGGTGGCTGAAATGATATTTGGTTATAGATTTTTTTTCTTTATAATTGTGGACAGATATAAAATAGAAACCAACTAGATTGAAAGAAACACTGAATCCAATGTTTGAAATTTTTAGGCTTTTCAAAAATATTCAACCTATGTTTAAAATCATTTTCAAAAAAATCATAATGTCTTCACTAATGTGAAAATGGAATCATGAAACACCCATCGAAATATGGCAAATTAATTGATTACCAAATGAACTAAGTGTATGTTTGGTTCCCCCTATAGAGGAGAGAAAATTAATTATGGAGGTGTAGAATAGATTTTTTTCTCGTTCGCATGTTCTTGAATAGAATTGATTTTGTCTACATAATTGATTCAAACTTGAAGCTGGGATTTGTAGCTTTTGACTCCAAACATGATTCTTACACTCAAGTTTTATTGTTCAACTCACTTTTACGTAACTGTATCCAAACATATACCACAACACACTCAACTCTCTTTTAACTAAAATCAATTTTACAAAGTGTATGTTTGGTTCCACATTTGGAGGAGGCAAAATTGATTCTAGGTGTAGAATTGATTTCTCCTCCAGAACTGACTCAACTTAAAACTAGAAATTTTAGCTTCTAAGTCTAGAATTGATTTTTACACTCAAATTTATTGTTTAATGCACTTTTGTCATGAATGGATCCAAACATAAATCACTCATATTCAACTGAATTTCAACCAGAATCAAATTTACATAATCAATTCATTCCAAATCAATTTTTCTCACCACAAAACCAAACATGCATAAAACCAGTTCACGCTGAATCAACTTTTGTCACCGCAGAACCAAACATAAACTGATACTAAACATGAAATCACTACAATGCGTCATTTAGAGAGAGAGAGAGGGAGAACTTACTGAGAACTAAAACTGAGGACTGCATGATTTCTAGGGTTTAAAAGCTTGCTTCGAAAAGAACCAAATTCAGTACCAGAGTAGCTTCTTCCGAAGATGTTTTTTAAAGCTTCACTGCACATTTTTGAAAACATAATCAAAATCACATTGAATCTCAAAATCGAAAGCGTAAAAGAAGCGAAAAACGAAGAAATATTGAAAGTAAAACCCTAAATCTGAAACGACGGCGGCGAATCAGAAAATGGAAACAGATCGGAGAGAAACGTAGAAGTTGCCTGGAGTTGGGAAGTGGTTAACGGAGGAGGCGGCGTTAGGGCACAGAGCGTCGCGAGTGAGTAACAGAAACAAAGGCTACACTCTTTTCCGCCAAAATGAACTAGAAAACCTTGGAATAATGGAACACTGTCACGCTTGCCTTTATTTAATTTTGAGAGTTAAATAGTAGTTTATTTTATACTTACATGAATTAAACTTTTTTAAGTGTAAAACATTTTTACACTTACAATGTATAATAATTACACTGGTAATTTAGTCATTCTTTGTTTGTATTTTTTTTTACAAGATCTTCTATATTTTACTTCTTTTTTTGACAAAATCTTCTATATTTTACTTAGTTCTTAAACGTTTTACCGTGCGTTTGATCCGTTAAAAAATAAAATATAAAACAATTTTAGTTGTATTGTGTTTGATTGCAAAATTGTCTCATGACAATATAAACTAAGGGGGCTTCAGATGTGACAAAACGATGGGAAATGGAGAATCACGAGTTTGAATATTCGCATTTCAACATGTCAAATATCTACGCAACTACCATTTGAACTATACTTATGAAATGTGTATCTAAAATTAGAATCGTATAAATTTAGTATCTTATACGCTTAAAAAAAATTGTACACATTAAATATTTTAAAATAATCTATGAAGGAAATATGACATGACGTTGTTGTGTAAGTTATGTTGGAGGTTACTTGTTGATCAACGAGAGTTGTGGTTTAAAGTGTTTTTTTTTAAGAAAGGGAGTTGTGGTTTAAACTGTTGACAACCAAGTATGGTTTCGAGGGGGGCTAAATTAGGAGTGGAGCCAATAAGGCGTCAGGTTGGTGGAATGAGTTATCAGGGGTCAGAGGGAGTAGGTGTGAGAGAGGGGAGGTAGTTTGAAGAAGGGTTGGCGCGTAGAGTTGGTTTGGGAAAAGTACCTCCTTTTGAAACGATCCTTAGCTAGAAAGAGATCATTTGTGTTATAGATTCAATCATCTTTTTGATCTTTATGTTGATAACAATATTTTAGTGTCAGACATGTGGAGTTTTGGCTAGGGGTTAAGGGTCACATGTGGAGATGGATGATGAAACTCTTTGCTTTGGAGGAGAACCATGTTGTGAAGTGTTGTTTTGTGCTTTATGATTTTTTGTTGCAGGATATATAACGTATAAATGAATTTGAAAACATGATCCACGTGAAGGCTATTCGATTAAAGGGGTTTAGAATATTTTGAGTCAAAATGAGCGACACGACCGTGCACAATATATGGAGCTAAATTGAAACAAAGCAATAATTCTTAAAGTGTTTCCTCTTGCATGAATGTATTACGACAAGAGACAATTTGTTTCATCGCAGGATTGTTCATTCGAGTTCTTTGATGTGTTTGGCGGTTGTGGGGAAGATGAATATATTAATCATATGGTATTGGATTGTGATTTTTTCTAAGCATTTGGACACATGTTATACATTGACCAGTGATTTATTTTGTTCCTTCGATTGAATGTGCACGCATGCCATTTAATTTGATGGACCTCATTTGTTTAGGATGGATATTCATCATTATCCCTCTCTGATTTGATTGTCTTGTATTGGGTCCTTATGAAGGAGCGAAACTCTTGTATTTTTTCCAAGAAAAAAATGTCTCTTTATTATTAGCTTGATATGATAAAGTTTTATTCTTGTTGGTGGTTGAAGGCCCAAAAACCAACTTATATTTTGGATTTAAATTATTGGTGGTTTAATCCGACAGCTTGTATGGGTTACTCAATATCTTAAAGTCGTTTTGTTGGCTTGTAGTATTTTGTACTGAGACTCTGTTGAGTCCTTTTGAGGCATACCTTGTGCTTGAATGATTATCATCGTTCAAAATGTATTTCTTTTAGCTTTTTAAAAAGACTACTCTATCTAACCCAAATTATAAGTCGCTTTAAAAAAATTGTCTAAAATCATGAATCGTGTTGTAATACCAAGGAAGCATTAAACTTTTATAAATCGGATACATATAAGAATAAGATTTTATAGTGAATATTTTACTTGTATTCTAATAAGTATATTATACTTCCAATATTAGTTCCATGTTTTAGATCATTCATGCTAACTGACAAGGAAGGAACAGAGTCTCTTGAGAACAATCAAACTAATTACTAACAGTGATACAAAATGAAAAGTGTTTGGTTAAATGGTAAAATAAAATGGTAGGTTAAGGGATATAAATGAGTAAATATTCAATTTGGTTTCTAAAGTACCACCACTATATCTTTTATTTGGTTCAGAACTATAAAAATGTAAAAATTGGTATCTAAACTATTCACAATCCATTAAGTTTGTCCATAAACTATCACACTCTATCATTGTTTAGAAAGAGAAAACCTAACTCGTGTACTCAACATGTACAAAGATTAATTACGGTTAAAGCAGTAAATACTTATTAACATTCAGAAACCAACAAAAAAAAATGTAGAAGTAGCATCCAAAGACGGACCTTTAGTTTAACCGTGTAAACAACAAAGGTGTAAAACAATAATTGTAGCCTTCTAGGTGTAAAACAAAGAATAAAAAAATTGCGCTTAACTCGGGCGTTCATCCAGCACTTGCATCTTGTGGAACCCCTCTATCTAACCTTGTAGGTGAAACCTGGGATGTAAGTAGATTAACCTTGTTTGCCACAAGAACAATCTTTCCAATTTCATACATTTCTTGGAGTAATCTTGGATACTCGAAGAATCCAAAACCAACACAATCCATACCCACAACAGCAGTGGGATCATACTACCAGAATGATACACTAACCTAGTAGAACACAAGACATCAAAATAAAAACCTCAAATTTTCAGCGGTCTGGTTTTTCACCAGCACATAATATGATTTGCCCATGAAACAGCCATAATTTATAGCTATAGAATGGTCAAAAAAGATAATTTCTTGAATATCATTGCCATCGAGTCTAGTTCTATATGTTGAATATACAATTATACATTATGCTTTTGTCGTCGAATTGCATTGCTTGCTGCCAACCGAAGCACTTTATTGGTTTGTTCATGAATTAAGTAATTTACATTTTAAGTCTACCATAAACTGAATACAGAAAAATATTGATACATGTAACTTTCAACCTTCAGAGTTCCATCGTTGATTGGTACCACTGTAGAGTTACACAACTTCATCAATCTCCTCTAAGTCGCACATAAACTTGAATCCAATCTAACCTCAGGCTCAACCCAGCTCAATCCAGCCACCTTCTTCAATCCAGTGCCTCTCATTGTTTTCCGAACCATATTAGCATCGTCCCACCTTTCAGAACTTGCATAAATATTAGACAACAAAGCAAGAGTACCAACACCAATATTTTTATCACGGATTTGTCCCCTAACCCATTCAGATATCTCTTCATTACCATGAATTTTACAAGCCTGAAGAAGAGCACTCCAAATAGGTCCCTCCGCTTCAACAGGCATACCTTTAAGGAAAGTCACAACTTCCTCAAACAAACCAGCCCGTCCATACATATCAACCATGCAACCATAATGACTCATTTGCGGCACAATGCCGTAACTATCTCTCATAGCTTTAAAGAACATCATTCCCTCACTAACCAAACCAACATGGCTACATGCAGACAACAAACCGATAAACGTTACATCATCAGGTAAAACCCCATGAACCAACATATGTGAAAACATCTGCACAGTTTGTTTACCATGACCATTCATAGCCAATCCACAAATAACAGTACCCCAAGAAATAACATCCTTATGAACAACCATGTTAAAAACCTTCAACCCCATTCTCATATCACCACACTTAACATACATGTTAACCAATGCATTTCCAATATTGCCATCAACATCAAGATCAATCCTTTTCTCAATATAATCATGCACCCAACACCCCAAACTCAAAGACCCAATAGAAGCACAAGCCGATAACACAGTAACAACCGTCGCCTCATTCGGCTCAGCTTCTCCACTTACAACCATTCGTTTAAAAACCTCAATGGCCTCATCACATTGTCCTCCACGTGCATAAGCCATTAACAAAGTAGTCCAAGAAATAACATCCCTTTTATACATTTTTTCAAACACGTTACGTGCATTACACAAAGACCCACATTTTGCATACAAATCCAATGCAGCATTATAAAAAACAATATTCCCATCAACCATCAACGATTTCAACCCGTAAGCATGAACTGCTTTACCAAATTTAATCGCTCCGAGGCTCGAACAAGCGGAAATCGCGCTTACGAGAGTTAATGCATTCGGCTTCACATTCATTGAAGAGAATGCTTTAATAGCTTTAGTTTCAAAACCGCATTTTGAAAGACCTGAAATTAAGGAAGTCCATGAAACGACGTCGGGTGAAGGAATCGATTTGAAAACCCGCGTTGCTGAAACGACGTCGTTTGAGGAGAGGTAAAAATAGAGTAACGTGTTTCTGATGAATCCATCGGAGATATGACCGGATGTGATGAGACGCGCGTGGATTTCGAGACCTTTGGAGAGCGCGTGATATGAACAACATGCTTTGAGCGCGTGGGTGAAGGTGTAGTGATTGTGTGAGGAAGAACAAGAGAGCATTTGATTGCAGAGGTTGAAGAAAGCTTCGCCATTCTCGTGTGATTTTGAAAGAAGTTTAAGGTTTTGATTTAACAATTGGGGATTAGGGTTTATGATTTGAAATTGAACGAGCTTCGCTATTTGATTCAGATTTTGAGGCTTCATTTGTATTCTTGTTAATCTGAGGCTCCATTTAGTATTGTTAGTTTAGGCGAGTCGGGTCTCCAGCTCTTCTGAATTAGAGCGTTGACTTTGTTTACAAATCACTTACTAAGTACCGCCTCTCCGTTCTTTTTTAATTGTCACTTTTTGACATTTTATACAAACCAAGACAATCAATAAATGTTACTACTTTTAGTGAAATAAGTTATACTTTTACTATAATGACCTTATTCATTTAATATCTCATTTCATATATTTTTCTCTCCGCAATAAATAACTAAGGGTAATATTCGTAAAACAACATTTAATTTTGCATTGAACTTTGAAAGTGACAGTTAATTAGAAACAAAAATTTTCTTTAAAAGAGACACTTAAAAAGGAACGGAGGGAGTAGTTTCTCTAGTCGAGGGCAAGTATTGATTTACATATGAGTCAACTCTTTACCGACCAAAAAGGCACAACCTTGCTTGAGTTAGAACTTGGTGCCGTTTAGTCTGGGCAAGCAAAGTTTTTTCCCAAGTTTTTTTCAACCATTAGATTAACGAGGAGTATTAATTTTATCATGGACCGCCTACACCATATTTTTTTTCTTTCTCTTTTACACTCTTATATTTGGAGTATTAATTTTATCATGGACCGCCTACACTATATTTTTTTTCTTTCTCTTTTACACTCTTATATTTTTGTTTAGATCTGAAATTTTTTCTTTCCTTGATCTGGAAACAATTGGCCGGATTTTCTCGCGCCCGGCACGCCCCGCCCGTATTATTAAAGTCATACCGGTTTGAAATTTTGTTTCACGACTGGGACTCGACCTTCTCGTGCCCATGCCAAACCACGGCAAGGCGGCATCCGTGATGTTTTGCTCTTCATGAGAGAAACAGAGAATTTGGTTTTCGTTTCTTGAGATTTTGACGCTTAAAATATCCACGCTATCAATGAATATTCAGGCAAAAACTCCAAAATTTTGCGGTGGAGGTCCTTATGATGTCCTAAACATGCCTGAATATTCGGGGAACAAAATTTGGCCCGTGGATGGATGCGCATTTGGAAAAAAATGCGATTTTGCGCGTGTCGGTCGAAAAATCAAAATAAATCGAGGATTTGTCGGAATGCTATGAAACTTTACAGATCCTCTATATCTATTTTTACTGAGGTGTCTGCAAAAAACCAGCTCAAAATTCGTTTTCGAGGTGCATGTTTTGTTGTTTCGCGTTCTTGAGTTTTTGGCGCGTAAAAAATTCATATTTAATCTGTCCCTTGTCGGAAAATTCTCGTTTTTTGTGGGCGATGTTGTTTTTATGTCCTAAACATGCCTGCAAAAAATCGTGAAAAAATTCAACCTCTAAGTCATTCTTAATAATACAGGCGGGCGCGGGCGCGAGAAAATCCGGCCAATTGTTTCCAGATCAAGGAAAGAAAAAAATTTCAGATCTAAACAAAAATATAAGAGTGTAAAAGAGAAAAAAAAATATGGTGTAAGCAGTTCATGATAAAATTAATACTCTTCATTAATCTAATGGTTGAAAAAAACTTTCTCATAGCTGGAAAGAACTCCCCTTTCCCATGCTAAACCCCAACTTAGAACTTAGGGGAAAATTGTATTCTTCCCTCCAACCCGGAATGTATTTGGGTTATAAAATCGACCGGGTTGTGTGTGTTTAAACGGGTCGGTCCGGTTTATGAAACACTTTTGCCTGCTAAGCTCATAGCTTCTTCAATTACCTCGTACACTGTACGATATTCTTCGTACAATTCGATTTTGCTCATTTGAACTTTGTATTCGTTTTTGTGTGCTTCTGTGAAATTTGTTGGATAGTTTGATTCAGGAGAAAAGGTATGTAGTTTTATGCTTATGTTGATATGCACACTAGGTGTTTGAGAAAATGTCTGAAACAGAGAAACTGTTTTTTGTTAACGAACTTCTTCCCGTTTTGTTGTATGTCTTTGTTTCTTAGGCAAGTAAGTGAGGAGTAAACCATGGGCAAAGCTTCAAGGGATAAGAGGGTATGGTTGATTTAACCCACACTGTTCTTTTTTTTTTGGGGGGGTTGATTTGATGTTAGCTAAATTGGTTTGCAGGATATATATTACCGAAAAGCGAAAGAAGAAGGTTGGCGTGCTCGAAGTGCTTTTAAACTTCTTCAGATAGATGAAGAATTCAACATTTTTGAAGGTTCACATTCTCAACCTTGAAAGCCGATTTTAATTATTACGAGTTTGTTGCATTTATTTTTGCCATTTTTAACAGAGATAGTATTTGCTCTCTTTGCTAAATATATAAATAGAGATAGTAGCTAATGTCTCAGAAATAATGAAAGGTTCTTGCTAGCATTTTGTTCCACTGTATTGCTTATAGTTTCAATTTCGTTCTTTTTTGCAGGGGTGAAACGTGTTGTAGATTTATGTGCTGCCCCAGGCAGCTGGAGTCAGGTACTGGTGATAAAATTATCACTACTATTCTCTTGTACTCTAGCTTCTCAGAAATCAAAGTAGCTTCAATTTTTTTTTTTTTACGAAACACAAAATATGGCTCTTTGTGCTGAAAAGCATTAAAATAAGAAACTGTAATGTCAATGAGGAGGTTGGCTCACCTAGTATCATTAAATGCAATTGACCTGACGGTCTTGGCTTAGATTTCTTCTGGTTATCCTTCATTGATAGGTTGTTTATGAGCTTTCACTGTGAGACATGGCTATGCTCTAAATTCATAATTGACTAAGTGGCCTTCCTCTTAAACTTATCTTAAGAATAAACCCATATAGTACCTCGTTGTGTTGTGATATTAGTTAACGAATTTGTCTTTTCCCTTCAGCTTTATTATTACATAATTGTCCTAACATATAATTCACTTTAAGGAAGGATTTGAATTTAAACCTAGAGGTCATTATCATTATTTGAAGACATAACTCAATGATTTCTTGTGCTGTTGCAAATGTCAACAACACATTTGACCAGTACAGAATGTTTGTTCCCCTACCCCCATCCCCCAAAGATTTCATTTATTTAAAATACAGTAACAAATTGTTTGCCTCACTAATGCAAATGAAGGAGGCAGAATGCACCAGAAAATCCAGTTGTACTAGAAACCACTTGTTTCTTAGAAATAGTCTGTAACTATTTACAGACCTGGTTATAGTTTGCGACCCAGCAAAAATCATTTGCTGTTTTGCTAAAAAAAAGTTAACACCATTAAGGATGAAAACCAAATTGGACTTGGGTATGAATTATCTATGATAGAATAGGACACAAGTTTCAAGTTGTGCCAAGTATAAACAATAGGGGGGAAAAACAAGATAAAACATTCATAAATCTCATCTGGCAGCCATCTTGATATCTGGATAATACTTCAAAAATTTATATGCAGGTTTTAAGTCGTAAACTGTACCTTCCAGCCAAGCTTGCACCTGATGCAAAGTAAGTTGACTTTCTTTGGAAATTCTCTGCTTTGTTGAGAATTTCCATGACAATGAGATCTCACATCCTGTAAATGCATTCTCCGACATAGGATTGAAATTAAGCTCCATAAACCGATAGTATCCTTTTCTGTTGGTCATAATTATGTACAATTTATAATTTTTTATTGTTGTTCTTATAAAAGAAGTATTTCATTAAGCTTTCCCTGTTGCGTGTTATGTAAGCTGCAATCTCTCAATCAGTTCCTCATCCTTTCAAACATTGTTTTCTTTCTGTTTTGTTTTGAATTTATTGATTTCTTCTTTTTTTTTATGCTGTATTATTTTATGTTAAGGAGGATCCTTCACATTCCAAACACACTGTTACTTATGACATATTATCTCTGTCTTTATCAATATCGTTAATTCCTTGCTGCATCATGATATGCAGGGAAGAAAAACTTCCTCTTATTGTAGCTATTGATTTGCAGCCAATGGCTCCGATTGAAGGAGTTATCCAAGTGCAGGGTGATATAACCAATGCTCGAACTGCTGAAGTGGTATGTACAGAAGTGTTAGCTTTAATTCTGTTAATAGATGTCATGCTTTTTTCCCTTTTCGAAACACGAGTTGACTATGCCACTCATGTCTCAGTAGAATTAGAAAATGATATAAATTCTTTTGTTTATCTAAACTCTATTCCTCAAGTTCATTTATCATGAGATCAAGTTCATTAGTAATTTAGATTTATTAGAACATTGTACGCATTATGAGTTTCATTTGATATAGTTGTTTCTGCTCTAAAATTTATTATAGAACTTAATGACATAATTTGATTTATGTATCCATCCCGACCATATATTTTTGCTTTACCTTTTTTTTCTTTTTTTCCAATTGTTTTTGTTCAGTTAATGTTTGTGTGAGAAAGAATAATGGAAATAATGAAAAGACCTGGTGTGGTCATATGAAAAGTTGAATTCCTGCATTATAAAATCTACCCAATTCGTGTGTATAGTTCGACATCTATAAGTATTTCTCTTGTTCTAAATTGAAATTGATCCTTTGCTGCTGTTTCTTGGTTTGTTGGAACTTGGACGGATCATTTGGGTCTTGCTTTTTTGCGGTTGCTTTATGCCATCAGTTAAACTTTCTTTGGTGAGTGTAATGTATACCAAGGATTCTAACCAACATTGTTTTCTCTTGTTCTATTCAGGTGATTAGACATTTTGATGGTTGCAAGGCCGACCTTGTTGTGTGTGATGGTGCTCCTGATGGTATAGAAAATGCATAATTTAAATTCATAACTTCTCGATTCATGATATTTACCAAACAGCTACAAATGATGTGAAACTGTTTATTTTAACCCCAGCCCCTTTCATGGCACCAATGAGAATCAATTTATCTCTTTTTAGTTGCTCCATGTCAATCCTAACACATTACACGAAAAGACTCTGATATTTAGGATTTCCTCATTTTGGTTTGTTGTCTAAAAACGTGGCTTCATTTTTTGCAGTTACCGGACTTCATGACATGGATGAATTTGTTCAATCCCAACTCATACTTGCAGTAAGTACTTAATTTCTGTCATTATTGTTGTTGTAGTTATTATTATATGTCTCTTTTAGGTTTGCCATTTTGATGCTTGATAGTTGATAGTTCATTATCGTTACCTTTAATTGGGGATGGCAAACAATATTGAAGGCTATAAAATCAGTGACCTCGCCTTTATATAGATATATGCTTGTTATTTCCAGTCAGTCTACTACCTTATCTAATCTAATAAATAAGCACATACCAGTGTGTGGTATATAGTTTGATTTAAACAAACTATACCTTGATTTGCTTAGAGTTTCATGATTTTATTTGTCTATCTTGTTGGATTTTTGTTGCAGATTGATGCTAATTACTTACTTCTTGCAGGGGTTGACAATTGTGACCCATGTACTGAAGGAAGGGGGGAAGTTCATTGCGAAGATATTTAGAGGAAAGGACACAAGCCTTCTATACTGCCAGGTATTTGAAGTTTCCCCTTGCCATTAAGATTTCAGGAATTGGAGATCTACACATTGTTTGACACAGCATAAGTATGTTTTGCTTTAATCTGTGGCCGTCGTCCAACTTTTAGTCAGCTTTCATAACTTCTGTAGTAAAGCGACAGTTGATGCTCATCTCTGGAAATAAATTAGGGCTAAACAGAGAATGAAAGCTCCAAACCCTTGGAAACAATTAAAGTAATACAAATACCACTAAGACTTGTAACTTTGAAAATTAGATCATCTAAAAGATCCGAGGTTTTACCAAAATTCTGCAGAAACAATGAGTCAATTCGTTGACAAAGTAATTGACTTTAAAGGAAAAGGAAAGCCTACTCTCTTGATAAATACAACAAGTGCACTTTCTGGAGTTAAAAGATAACTTTTCTGAACTGATTATGTCACTTGTAGCCTGCTTTTGTCTGGTTGGGACTTAGAACCTACTCATGATCTTATCTAAATTTTCGTTGTACTTGTGAAATTGTTGTGTTGTTGTACTTTCTGCTAAATAACTCATAATAAAGGGGAAAGTGGTAAAGGTGTATCATAGTCTTTGGATCCAAAAATCACAATTCCATATACTAAGTTGCCTTTTTGTTTGCAGCTAAAATTATTTTTCCCTGTGGTGACTTTCGCAAAGCCAAAAAGTAGCCGTAATTCTAGCATAGGTAAGAACTGTAGTTTCCTTGTTTGTTACTATTTTTTTTTTCAAAGCATACTTTTTCAGCTCTTTATAGTTTCTTTATGAATTGTTATGAAAACACATTTTCCATTGCTTAGTAATTGGTAGTTATGCCACTCATTATATGTAACAGAAGCTTATCTGACAATGTATATGAACTTTGAATATACTACTTGTTTAACTTAGCTATTTCCCTTGGTTAAAAATGGTAGGAAGGTGGGTTAATACTATTTGTGCTAATTCCTTAGTTGTTCACCCTTGCAGAGGCATTTGCAGTTTGTGAAAACTACTCCCCTCCTGAAGGATTCAACCCGAAAGATCTTCACCGACTTCTTGAGAAGGTTGGAAGTCCATCAGGCGTAGATGATACAGGTATATGTCGGTCCTTCTAGCAATTCTTAAAAGCAGTCATAGAATAGAAACAAATTCAGCTTCGAAAATGTTATCCCCGATTTTAGTATGCTTATCATAACTTGAGATACAATATTTTGTTGTTGAATTTCATTGTATTACTATTTCATGGTATTGATGTGGAGTAATTAATGCATGTGTGTTTGCAGATTGTGTTAGTGGGTGGTTGGAAGGCCCTAATAAGGTCTATATCCCATTTCTAGCTTGCGGGGACCTCACTGGATATGATTCTGATAGGTCATATCCACTGCCTAAAGTTGCTGGGGGAACATATCAGAGCTTGGATCCAGTACAACCTCCTATTGCCCCTCCTTACAAGAGAGCTCTAGAGTTAAAAAAAGCATCAACTCAAGGATTCCGAGAACTTGAAAATCTCTCCCTGGATTCCTGATCTTGCATATCCACTGTTTATTCATAGTGTTATTTGGAACTTTATTTTTCTCTTGCTGTGATAATATTTATGGATAAACAATTACTATCCGCATACGTGTGAACTTTAACGCTGGCTTTTATCATCGATGCCTTACCTTTCTTGCGAGCGAGTCTTTTGTTGTCCCAAATGAATACAAATTATTCCATAGATAATCATCACCCAAACTTATAAACTTTTCTGATGGATAATGTTGATAATGTTTGAACTGTTGCTTTAATTTCTTCGACAAAAACAAGAGAAATACAATGTGAGTAAAGTTGTTGTGAGGAAAACAATTGTTTGATCAAAATGTATTTTGCTCTTTTCCATACAGGCTAATAGCAATTTGTGTATGCTTTCAGTAACAATGTGTTAAAAATCAAATCAAATTGATCGATTGAACAGAAATTGGTCAGTTTGTTGATTGGTTTGGTTCTGGATATATTGCATTTTGGTTGAATTGAATCGAGTCAAATTTGAACCATACTTCAACATATTTTCATTTTTTACTTTTAAATATGTTTTTTGCTTTTTATTTATTGATGTTTCAATTGTAATGAGGAAAAAAGAGGGGTGTGTTATACCTCGACAATCAAATAAAAGTTTGTCGAATCTTTATGATTTCGCTCTTTGGAATACAACTTGATTGTTGTTGTTGTATGGTTAAATTGTGGTTCAACTGATTGAACAAATTAAACCATAACAATTTGTGTATGCTCCCGTTAGACTTGATACATTTTAGATTTATGAAAAGCTTGATATACTATTTAGCATGCTGCCACTACTTGTAACCTTTAATCGGATCATTCAATTGGAATGAATAGTAGTGATGATATATCACATTGGGATGGATATGAAGAGCACTTTGTTGAGAGTGGATAAATCGGGACTGCTTGTCAGTATATTGCTGATAGGCTGATAGTAGTTTTCTCTGTGCGTGAGAGGGCTGGAGAGCCCCTACTAGTAGAAAAGAGAAAAATTCCCTTTCACTTCTATTATGGGGTAGAGAGTAGACAAGAATTGTCACTTTTCTGTAGGTATGTTGAGTGGCACACTACACTTTTCTTTATGGATAAATAGGCTCACTACACATTTAAATTGCTAGGGACGTAATTAATTGCATATAGTAATGCAAGTATGCAACCGTATCAATAGTTTTTTCATTTAGAAACAACCAATAATTTATAAATGTAATGTTGATGGATCTCACAATAAAGCAAAGGTCGTGGAGGATTACTAAGAGACTCTCGCGGAGCTTTCATCCAAGGATTTTACTAAAATCTTGGTCCCAACAATTCCTTAACCGCTTATATGTGAGCTCTAGTGCACGCTATGAGAATTGTTTCCATGAGAATTGTTCATAGAGTACTACTAAATTGTACAAAGGAATTTTGAAACGAAAGGCAAGAATGTGCGTGTGGATTGATTTAAAGAATTTAAAACTATCATCTCTGTCTTCTTTGACGGAAATCAGTGTGGGTAAAGTGTTCAAATCGACAGACCTTAATTCATTCTTTTGTTTCGTTTTTCTCCCATCCGTAACAATAAGCATTATCAATGTCCAAAATATACAATTTAATCATGATATCTTTGAGACTAATTCTTCTATTATTGTCGCAGTTGTACTTCATAAAAATACTTCTATTACCAACTCCTATTACCCACTTATTGCCATGAAGCTCCTTTTTCTCAAGTCTTATTTCATATTTTTTGTAATTTTTTACATGCTTTGCTTTTGTTGGATTGTAGGGAGTATTCCATTTCCTGTCTAGTTCGTTAATGAAATCCTCTTATTAAAATAAAATTTAAAGTTCAATTTTATTTAGACCTATTTGAACTTGAACAATACATTGAAAGTGGTCATCAGATGTTCTATCTAAGCATCTATCTTTCTCAGGTGGAATTTGAACCCTTGTTCACCAGGCTTGTAATTAACATGTGAAAATTGCAAAAGAGAGTTGTAAAAATGACAGAGATAGTATGTGGTTGCATTTAAATGCAAACTACCAAACACACTAGTTCAATTCTAAAGGTTTTAAACCCATTTGGGTTGGTGTGGTGGTATTGGTTTGGGACCTGGAAGTGTGCTTCTCCTCAAGGTCTCATGTTCGATTCTCCCCGGTGTCAAAATGACAGAGATAGTATGTGGTTGCATTTAAATGCAAACTACCAAACACACTAGTTCAATTCTAAAGGTTTTAAACCCATTTGGGTTGGTGTGGTGATATTGGTTTGGGACCAGAAAGTGTGCTTCTCCTCAAAGAAAGAAGAAGAGAGAGAATAAAAACACATGTGAGTATGAGCGGGAGGATTGCTCCAAAAGCTGCCAAAAAGTGACTGTACAAATATCATTTCACTTAAATTACTTCCAAACACCTAACCTATTCAAAAATGCAAACGCAGCTCTTACCAAAATAAATTTGTTGGTTTCAGTACTGATCGTGGAGTCAGGAGATCAAACTGATAATGGCCAACAAGTCATTATAAAAAAGTTTAAACATTCTGATCCTCAACACTACAATATGCTAATCATACAATTTCATAAAATTTCCCACCATTCATTTTATTTCATTTATTTGACATGTTTGTAAAGACAACCAAATAAACATAGTACTAAGAAAGAAAATAAGTGCATCCAATCCAACACAGGTCAAAAAGCATGACTTGGGAAATAAATTTGCAGAGAAGCCATAATGGAGACACATTTTTCTCTCCAACAGTAGAAAAAGGAGCAGCAAAAATATGATTAATCGATTCCCTAATTTTCACGCCAACCTCATTGAAAATATTCAAACTTATTCCCTCCACCCCCTCTTTCTTTCTCTAAACAATGCACAACATACATAGAGGGCACAGAGGTATCTAAATTTCAGATTTCAGAAACAGAACCATAGACAAAGAGACACCAAAAAGCGTGTGTAGGCCCTCCAATTCCAGCTCAAAAGAAAAGCTGATTAGAAGAGTATCTCTCTATATGTTACTTCATCTTTTTATTAACCTTAAAATTTTCATTTTCATTCTTGTCTCCTTCTTTGGTCATCAGGGCTCCACCCCTTAGCCTTTTGACCAAATCAAAACCCCCTTTTCTCTCTTTTTGATCCCTCAACATTTTCTTCTGCTCTTCATTTACTTCATACTTTGCCTCTAAATCTGTTTGATCATGGTAGGGCTCTCCCTCATTAATGGTAAAACCTGATTCCACAACAAACCCATGTGTGCATGTCTCATGCACATAAGCTTGCTTGTTCTCTGATCAAGTTGCTTCCTTTTATACTTCTCATACACCCAAGTCCTTAAATGTTCTTGAAACATCACTCTCTTAATGATTTACCTTCAATCCTACTATACCTTCATTCCATTTCACTACCTAGCTAGCATTTTTCCTTAAAATTAATACATCTATATCCACTATATGTACTCATTTCCCAACCTTCCCAAAAGTACCATCTGACTGCTATCTCTCTCTCACACTATATAGGAAAACTGAAACAATTGGCTTTTTGTGTAATTGGGAAGTCTCATTTTGTTATTCAAATGTTGAGAAAAAGCAAAAGGGTGTGTTTTAGTCCTGATGATGTTGATGAGAAACCAGCCATTTTTCTAAAGCATGGCTGCATCAAAATATTACGAAACAGGAAGAGACTAATTGGAACCTGGAGTTTCAGATTACATAGAGACCCTATTATGTCACCTGTTAGATTCTTAATAAGGCTTGGAGCGAAGGTAGCAAGTTCTATAAGAGCAGTTTCTTTGAGAAGGAGATCCTCTAGGAAGGTTTCTTCATCCACTTTGGTAAGGTCTCATTCATTATCAGATCATCTCACTGATTCACACCGTGCTAAAGCTGTAGAAGATTGCATCGAGTTCTTGCATTCTTCTTCCTCTAGAGAGGCACCTAGTTTAGTGAGTCTCTGAAAAATTGTTGTTGAAAAAGTTTCTCAAGTTTTCTACTTGCAAGAGATGTGTATATTAAAAGATAAAAGTGTATATTGTATACTATCACAATTTCATTAGTAGAAAATAGAAGTTGATTGTAAACAATTCCACTTTGGCAATAGAGTTTGAGCAAGAATCATGAGAACAAATACTAAGAAACTTTGATATATATATTTATTTATGTGACTCTTGGCACATGGTATAATTTGCATAAATAATTATTCAATAGTTTCTTCCAACTCTCCACTAAGTTCATCTTTGCATTGCCAGTAAGTTGGACAGAATCACACTGTGATTTTGACAGAGGCTACACTTTAAAGGTTCGACAAAATCACACTAGTTCGTCAAACTTATCGCCAATCCAAAGACGCACTAACACACAATATGCAATCTCACATGCATCAAAACAATGAAATTCAATTAAGTTCAATTAAACTCAGATCTTCGATATGAGTGATTTCGGAGTTAATCCCAAAACCAAACAAGCTTGAGGATACAAACTCTTCCTTATCTCAGCATAAACTTCGCCAACCCATTTCCTCTTTGCAAACTCTTCCCCCAAGCGCAAAGCAGCCTCAACAGTACTCTCCACACTATCATGCGCAGAATCAACGATTCCCAATTTCACAGCTTCTTTCCCCTTAATCTTCACCCCACCCAACAACACATCCCTTAACACCACCGGCGACTTAATCTTCTCTCTAAACACCGCAGCAAAATAATCCGGCAACGGCAATCCAAGATTCACCTCCGGCATATACAACACACCTTGATCACTCCTCATCAAAACATAGTCATGACAGATCGCGAGCAAAAATCCGGCGGCGGAGGCGTGGCCGTTGATAGCGACGATTGTCGGCATGGGGAGAGACATAAGAGCTGCCGCGACAGGTTTGAGGGATTGAACCATGGAATGAAGGCGTTCGGTTGCGGCGGATGGGGAGGTGGCGGATCGGGCCCAGAGTAAGTCGAAGCCGTTGGAGAAGAAACGGGTGCCGGTGGCGGTGGTGATGAGGACGGAGCCGGGAGTGGATTGAGAAGAGAGAGTGGTGAGAGTTGAGAGGAGAGATGATATTAGGTTTGGATTGAGGCGGTTTTGGTCGTCGCCGGTGAGTGTTAGAATCCATAGGTTGCCACGCTTCTCCAGACTGCACATTTTTGCTTTTTTTTTTTTTTTTTTTCTTCTTATTATCCACCACGGTTCTTTTGAATCACTGTCTACCCAAAATGTTACATCATATTGTGTTCCAATTTCTAACTAAGCACTATTTAAATGGTTATTGTCATTTTATTATTTATATATATAAATAATAGTCGTATTGGTCTCTAAGAAGTAGAGATACAGTAGTTTGGTATAAAAATTTGAAGAGTAAAATACACTCTTCTTTCTTGAATGATTGTGATATTACACTCTCCTCCCCTTTTGTTTTAAAACACACAAATACATCCTTAAAAGATAGCAAAATAATATTTTTAATCCTTTTTTAAATTTTGAGTTTAATTTTGTGGTCAATCTATAATATAATATATATTTATTACCATAACACCCTCTTTGTAGGTGTCTTCCTCTACCATGTATATGCATCCAATAATCTCTATTGTTGGTAGTCGAGACCAAGAAACTCCCAAAAAAAATGCCTTGAATTACCCTTTAAACTAACCACACAATATCTCTTTTGTGACATATTTCTCTCCATTTTCCCTTCTAATAAAATAATACATGATTCCAACAAATATGGACGATAGATGAAGAAATAAATACGACATATGAACTAGTTAAGCAACAACACAATCAACATCTGCCTCCAATTTTTCGATCTCTCCTCAGTTGTAGACTTGTAGTCGGGTGGCACAACCAGCACCAGTGATCGGTTCAGGGGCAATCACAATTTACAGATACAAATGGATTATAGATCATAGGGGATGATGATAGATTAACAGGTAAAGTTGTTAGCTCACATTTAACACCTTTGTAAAATTCGAACATATAAATGATCCAGGAGTCGAACATATAAATGATCCAGGAGTGGATTGAGAAGAGAGTTTTTTTTTTTGTTAGCTCACCTTTGTATGTACATACATAAACTATTATATTTGTACTTTTTAAAAGATACTTACATTTCTTATAAAAAAATACTTATATTTAAGTAAAAAAAATATTACCTCAAAGAAAAATACAGATATAATAGGTTTATATCGTAAATATTGAAAGGTTAATTTCACTTAAAAATAGGTTAATTTCATAACTCAATTGTGACTTCTAATCACATACAAGAGTAACTTCGATAGTTAGACCTAAACTCAACTTTTTATGTAAGCTAAATTATACCAGAAATCCTTTAAGTTATTTAATTGTAATAAATTGGTCATTTCAGTTTTTTTTCATACCACTTAGGTCCTTTAAGTTAATTAATTGTATGTTACAATTAATTAACTTAAATGGCCTAAGTGGTACGAAAAAAACTTAAAGGAGCAATTTGTTACAATTAAATCATTTAAAGGTCTTCTGGTGTAATTTAACCTTTTATGTAATGTTGTTATTTGACTCAGGCTTATAGTTAGTAGCATATGGTTACAACTTACAACCATGTGCGATGTAAACCTCGGTTTATTTGAGTCAACTTATATTTGATATCACGATAAATGTATTAGAATTATAGTGACTCATCGTGATTTTGACATATCTACCGTGATACTAAACACACACTGTTACTTAACATAAATTGAACTTGATATTAGAATTTTATAATATTTGCATCCCTTACGCACCAACCAACCTTGTGGTACTCAATTTATGGAATAAATGATAATTTTGGTCATTAAAGGCTAAAATATTAAAAAAGTCCCTGGAAATATGCCTCATTTGACTTTTGGTCCTTGTAAAAAAAAATGTGTTTTTCGTCCTTGCAAAATATTTTGTTTTTAAAAATAGTCCATGTGCCCATTGAAGTTGCTAGGTGGCACTCCGATGCTGACGTGGCGCATGCTGACTATGCATAAGTGTCCATGTGACACTATGATGCTGACGTGGCGCATGCCACGTGGCACTTATGCACAGTCAGCATCAGAGTACCACGTGGGCACTTCAAAGGGTCCATTGACTATTTTAAAAAACAAAATATTTTGCAAGGACGAAAAACAATTGTTTTTTACAAGGACAAAAAGCCAAATGAAACATATTTACAGGACCTTTTTAATATTTTAGCATTAAAATTATAGGGTTATACAATCTAACCCTCCAAATTTATACAAATCAGACTAATTATTCAAAATTAAAAACATGTCAATCAATTTCATGAGAGATTACAGTGATGCTGGTATTCAATTTCAGAAATAATTCGTCAATCCATTACGTGTTGCTTTTCACCATTTCTCTCTGAGAATCGTTACCACCGAAACAGAGTAGAAAGATAAACCCTAGCTAGCTACGGTAGCCATAACCATGAATTGGAAGCTTCTTCGAAGCATTGCAACCAACATTGGAAGCAGAAACAGATCATACTACACCAGCAAGACCAAGAAACAGAGTCTCTACTCTGTAATCAGTCCACTTGGAAATCAAACCACAAGCGTTGCTCCTCAGCTCGATGATTGGGTCTATAAGGGTAACAAGGTCAGTGTTGGTGAGCTTCAGCGCATTGTTCGTGATCTTCGCAAGCGTAGTAGATTCACACAAGCTCTCCAGGTTTGTCAATTCTCCGCATTCTATATTGTAGCAATCAAATTATTCGAACATGAAACCCTAAAATGGTTTTAGCTTATGAAACAGATTATAGTTTATACAGAAACAATTTGAGTTTTTATTTTGGTTTACATATAAATATCTTTTAATAAGCACTTATATATGATAATTGAAAAGCACCGATGTTATAAGCTGCAAATTAAGCTGTTTATTTATCCAAACAGGGTCTAAGTTGTCAAGAGTTGCACAGATACTTGTTAGTTGTTACAATGACCCTTGTTTTAATCTGATTTGGTTTTTTAGTCTTAACTCTATTGCCTAATAATGGGTGCAGGTGTCTGAGTGGATGAATAAGAATGGTGTGTGCATATTTTCTCCAGTTGAACACGCGGTTCATTTGGATCTTACTGGCAGGGTTCACGGTTTTTATGCTGCAGAAACCTATTTTAATAGCTTGAAGGATATAGAAAGAAATGAGAAGACACACGGTGCTCTTTTGAATTGCTATGTACGTCAGCGTCAAGTCGATAAGTCTCTATCCCATTTGAAGAAAATGAAGGAGTTGGGGTTTGCTTTGTCGTCTCTAACTTATAATAACATTATGTGTCTGTACACAAATATAGGACAGCATGAGAAAGTTCCTGGTGTGTTTAATGAGATAAAGGGAAACCATGTTTTGCCAGACAATTTTAGCTACAGAATCTGTATAGGTTCTTATGGTGTGAGGTCAGACATTGATGGAATGAAGACAATATTGAAAGAGATGGAGAGTCAACCACACATTGTGATGGACTGGAACACATATTCTGTCGTGGCCAATTTCTATATAAAAGCAGGACTTTCAAGTGAGGCAATTGATGCTCTGAGGAAATGTGAGAAGAGGCTGGATGACAAAGATGGGGAGGGTTACAACCATCTTATCTCTCTTTACGCTCGTCTTGGAAAAAAGAATGAGGTCCTAAGACTATGGGATATGGAAAAAAGTGCTTGCAAGAGGTGCATAAACAGAGATTTTATAACCATGTTAGAATCTCTGGTAAAGCTTGAGGAGTTTGACGAAGCTGACAAAATACTCAAGGAATGGGAATTCTCTGGTAACTGTTATGATTTTGGAGTTCCAAATGTGGTAGTCGTTGGGTACTCTGAAAAAGATTTTCCCGAGAAAGCAGAAGCCATACTTCAAGATGTATGGAAGAAGGGAAAGTACACTGATACAAACTCTTGGATTCTAGTCGCAGATCGATACTTGCTTAAAGGTGAGATGGAGAAAGCATTGCGGTGCTTGAAAACTGCCGTCTGTTTGTATCCGGACAATAAAAAACGGAAGCCAAACAAGAGGGTGATTTCTAGTATATATAGTTGGATTGGTGATAATGCCTGTGTTGAAGATGCAGAAGCTTTGGTGAGTTTATTGAAAAAATTCCTAAAGAATAGACACATGTATCATTCCCTGCTCAAGGCTTATGTACGGGCTGATAAAGAAGTGGATGGGGTCTTGGACCGCATGAAAGAAGATAACATTAATGAAACTGGAAAAACTACAGAAATTGTCAACATGAAGAAGGAAGGAAATTTGTAAACAAACTTTAGTTTCACATTGTATTCTTGGGTGGCTTCTAGCATGCAAGGCTCATTCATGTTTCGGTTGATGACTAATTTTAGTTCTCAAATTAATGACTTTTTCATGGTATTACGGTGCACCTTACTCACCTAATATCTCCTTTATCAACCAAACCCAAGTTCTATACTGTGACTCTCCTTCTGTCTCCTCACTGAAACCACATTTATTAATGTCACATCAATCTGCAGCAAACCCTGCAAACCCGGAACATTAAAGAGACAAAAAAATGCAGAGAAATTTAGTATCAAAGATGAAACAAGGAGAGGGGCAGAGAGGGGTCAAAGCCCCGTTGCTGCCACAGTGGCGATGTGCAGCTGCTGACTCGTCGGCAATTGGCATCACGGTCTCAAGGCTAGCACCTCTACTAGCTCCCAATAATAACGATGATTTGTGCGGAGAAGAGTTAGATATTGGAGAAGAACTATTTAATGTCAAGTACTGTTTAGATATGAATAAGTTATGGTTGTTTCCCTAAATTTAACTGCTGGATCATTAGTTACAAATGTTTGCCTCAATAAAAACTCTTGTTCTTCTTTCAAAAAAAAAAAAAAACTCTTGTTCTCTTCAAGTTGTGATTTTGCACCAAACTAAATCCCGTTCACTAATTTACCAAACATTCAATAATAGTTTATGTAATCTTGAAATTATTTAAAACCACGTCTCATACTCAAACCTGCGTACAAGTTTGTTTGATAGTGGGTAACAACTCGTTCACTTTCAATTTTTATTTTCATCTTTGATTTAATCACTCATAAATTGCCAGTACCACACCCAGATTTTTCCCAATTTGGATTGGGCATGCTGATGAGAGAATGATGGAGTGTGTGAGAGAGAAGGGAAATATCTAGAGTCAGAAATGAATTGGGTCTTGATAGTGCATGATAAGCATCATGGGAAATTGGAATCCAACTGTTTATGCACTGGTTGTGAACTCTAGCCATGGCCATATTCTTGTGTGGCTGGATCATCACGTGTAGGTATGATTTGAACTTGAGAGTGCAATGTATGTTTAGATGAGCGGTAAAATTGGCAAAATCACACAGTGAACTATTGTGATTTTGACATAAACTACTTCGTAGCTTTACAAAATCACAATTGCTCACCACCATTCATCCAAGCATGCACTATGCCGTGAGTATATGGCTAACCATATCCGTGTGTTAACAAAGAAGCTGAAAATTGTTCCTTAGGTGACAAGTTATGCCGTGAAACTGATAGCTTGTACAATATCAAAAAATCACATTGATTTGGATTAAGGGTGGTAACTTGGTCCACCAAATCCATATCCATTCAATCCATCCACCATAAAATTCATCCAATCCATCCACCAAACAAAATTTGTTAATGGATTGGTTTTGGATCCAACCATTTAGAACAATGGATGGATTTGATCCATCCACCTTATTTTAAAAGTTCATTGGATTATCTTTTTTTAAAAAACAAATTCATTGGATCATTTTAAATAATAAAAACAAGTTATTTACAAAAAAAAATAATAAAAAAACTGAAACAATTGAAAAAAAACAGGAGAACCACCGGTCAACGCCGGAGGTCCGCCATGAACCACCACCCGCCTCCGTAATCTTGTCGGAGCTCCGGTCAACCGCCGTCGTGATTCGCCGAAGCACCACCGTGGTCAACGCCAGTCAACGGTGGTCAACGGCGGGCAACGCCGGTCAACAGTTGGTGGTCGGTCAACAGCTGTGCACCACCACCTATTATTATATATTTAATTTTGTTTGGGCTGAGACAAAAATCAAGTTTGGGCTTGACAATAAAATCTGTTTTGGGCTTAGACATGAATAAATAGGTTGAATATTTTTACTTTTGGCACCAATTAATTAACTAAATATTTATGAAATACAAATTAAATAAATAACACATTTTATTTGATGGATCGGATGGACAATCCATCCGTTAAAATCTAGTAATGGATGAATTGGATGGTCAATATACTTAATGGATGGATCAGATGGTTTTTTTTCAACAAAAAAATTAGTGGATTGTAATGGATTAATGGATTTCTTTTGATCCATCCATTAGGATCCAAATCCATATTCATCCAATTCATCCATTTTGTCACCCCTAATTCGGATTCTTAATGTAAAATATCAAATTGGTCAGTTTATTACTACGTGTAAAACAGTTGTGAAAATTATGGATTGAATTAGTTACTAGTTAATCAATGCAAATTACCTTCAACCGATGTTTTCAAAAACAAACCAAATATCAAACCCACAAGATTTCTGAAACATGGTCTACTAGAATCAAACTGTTCAAATAGTCAAATTGTAAACAGTTTCAATGGACAATCAATTGAATCCTCCAGGGTTTACTACAGTAGAACTGTTCAATAATCAAATGGTGAACAGTCTCAATGAACAAGGTATTTAACCCTGGAGTTCAAATTTTTAAAACACTGGTAATTAACTCTTCATCTTTCATTCAGTTTCAATGAACAAGGTACTTAACCCTGGAGTTCAATTTTTTAAAACACTGGTAATTAACTCTTCATCTTTCATTCGTCGTATACCTGTACCCCACCCTTTGGGATTCTCCAATAACATGAAAATGTTGGAATTACATTTTATTAAGTTTTGTGATTATCAATCAAATATAAAACCTCACCTCTCAGTTTGTTCAGGACTAGATTCAAAAATCAATGCAGTATGTTGGCAGGAATCACAATGAGTCACCCAATTTTGTATAAGATACACTTTGTAGCTTATGTAAAATCTGGGTAGCTCACCATAATTCAAACAAATTCACAATGATATCAAATATTATACTAAAACTACACTATGATAGTTTATTATTACGCGTAATTGCCTTCAAGGCTTCAACCGATGTTTGAAAAAGTGTAAAGTAGTTATGAAAATTATGGATTGAACTGGTCTACCATATCAAATTGCCTTCAACCAATGTTTGAAGAAATAAACCAAATATCAAACCAGCAAGATATCAGAAATATCAATCATGGTTTACTGCAGTCAAACGGTTCAAATAATCAAATTGTAGAAAGTTTCAATCAACAAATAATTAAACCCTCCATGGTTTTCTACAATCAAACTGTATAAATAATCAAATTTTAAACAGTTTCAATCAACAAACAAAATCCTCCGGTTCAATTTTTAAAACATTGTATTTAACTCGTCATCTTCTAATCTCTGGGTTCGTAATCAATATGTAAGGAACCTTCAATTTTTTCCTCGCATTAGGTATTGCATTAGGTTTGCCAGAATCACAAGTCGCCACTAATTCATACAACAAATTCACCATGATAACAAACATACACCGAACAAAACTACGTTTTGGTATCATACCTTAGACTATAACGATTAAAAAACAGTAGAAACAAGCACATAACATAATAGAATCAAGATCAAATTATATTGTCATAGAATTTGATTCCCATTCAAGTCGCAATATCCACACCAGAAACTAAACAGATAAAACTAAACAGACAAACAAAATAAAGAGAACAAACGAACAGTTCGATACAACCGAAATCACATCAATTAAGCAGCAAACACCTTAGCAATCTTCTCAGTAGGAACCAATGGAAGATAAGCAGAAACTCTATATCCTTTCTCCGCAGTAGAAACAACAGCTTCATTATACTTCTCACTACAATAAGCCGCTTTTGGCAAAACCACGTTTGCAACAGTAGGAAACAAAGGAAGCTGATTCAACTTCTTCCAAGCCGAAACAGCACACTGCTCCGCTTTCGGTTCATATTTCGAGTAAACAGTTTTCGCAAGTCCAGAAGCCGATTCAACAACACCGGTGCGACGGACTTCGCTTACGACGGAGACAGCTTGATTTGAAACCTTCTTGACGTTAGTAGGAACATGACGATCGATCTCGGAAACGGATTCGTCGACTTTGCGATCGACGTATTTGAGAAGCTCGACGGGGACTTGGTGGAATTTGTCGTAGACTGGTCCGACGACGGTTTTAACGGCTTCTTCAACGGTGTCGACGCCGGATTTCAATGGACCGGAACGTTCCTTAGCGTAGGAATAGAGAATCGCGCATCGCATAACGGCTTGGATCGTTGCGAATTGCACGAATTCAAGGTACTTCAATTCTTGCTCTTCTTCAGTGTGATCGCGATTGTTCTCGTCAACCTTCAATCAAATCAAATCAAATTCAATTAAAAAAAAAGTTCGAAAACTAAATCAAATTAAACATATAAAATTATGATTGAATTGAAGAGAAAAGAGAGAGAGAGAGAGAGAGAGAGAGAGAGAGAGAGAGTTACAGTACCAACTGTTGTTGTGGTTCGGCGGCCATGTTCTTCGGTGATTGATTGAATGGATTTTGTGGATTAGGGTTAGGGTTTGAAAAGGGGAAATTGGGAATGGGAAAAATGTGAGGATGAGTTGGGTTATATAGAAAAGAGAAAATGAGGTGGTGGGAATAGGAGGGAATTTAGGGTTAGAGAGAAAAACGAAGGGTGGTGCTAAGAAAGCGAAAGACCAAAACGCGTTTCCGTTTTCCCTTACTATGCCGGTTTTTCTTCTGCGTTAAGTTACGTTACTTCCTCCAATCTTTGTTATAAAAAGAAAAACAAAAAACATCAAAACCAATACAATCATTAATTAATATAACTTTTTTAATATTTTTACAACTATATTTTTATAAAAAAATTGTGAAGCATTAAATACATTTACAAATATTTAAAAAACAAACATTAAATTAGGGGTAGAAAAGTCTTTTAAATATTAACTCTACCTTAAAAGTTGTGATATTTTCTTATAAATAGAACCAAAATATTTTTTGAAAATTTTCTTATATATAGAACCAGAGGGAGTATTATTTTTGTTTTCATTCATTTAGACAACTTTCTAGTATCTTCCATACTTTGTTTTTTATTTTAAAATTATTTTATTCAAAATGTTTTTGATTTAAATGTTTAGGTGAGTCGAGTTCCGATGACACACTAAGATCAATGTAGATCTCAAAGTTTCGTAAATCAAAGAGGTGGTTTTGCCGACAACGATAATTGTATTTACGATTGTATATGAATCAACTCATTACTAACTGAGTAAATCTTCATTAGATGAGATGTTAATCTTTTCAATGTAGTGAAACAATTAATGCACACAATCACTTATATATAAATCCTAGGCAGTCTGATAAACACTTTTGCAACCCTAAAATAGCTAACCCTAACCCTAAGTTTTGGTTTTGAAAAAATTTTATGAAAAACAATTCCTGCTGAGAGTTGAACTCCAGACCAAGTTCTGGTAGATCACAACCATTACCACTAGATCACTAAAGTTTTTTGTGACTTATAGTTGCTTTCATTTTATTTATCTAGCACAAATGCGAGTTCACTTTAAGTCATTCTCACTACCCTGAATTCCAACATCATTTGAACACGAATTGAACGTCATTCACACACATCATGCGATTCAACTTCATTTTCACCGCCGTCGGTGACCCCAATAACAACATCCCGCCAGCGTTGCAACTGCCACTTCAACAACACATGTCGCCGTAACTGCCACCGCCGAAAAATCACTTTCTCTCACTGATCCACACACATCACGCCGCCGCCGCAACTGCCACCTCACCAACAACTGACTGTCGTAAATGTCATTGCCGATAAACTCGCTTTCTCTCACCGATTCACACCATCTTTCATCGAATTGACAAAAAATTATGACCAATGTTGATATTGATTGTCTGAATTTTGTTAATTTCGAATCCTTGACATTAAGGTTTGAAAATTATTGATTTTGTTATGTGATTGTGTGAATTTTAGCTTTTTCTTCATTATTCTTTTTTTCATACTAAATGTTAAATAGTGTTGCTCTAACCCTAATGATTAGCCCTACTTTTTAGTTATAAAAATTTATGAAAAAAACTTCGGATGGGGATCGAACCAGGTACCACATGCTTTCAATTCACAACTCTTACCACCAAGGTACTGATGTTTTTTATGACATGTGATTGTTTCAATGTTGTGTATTCAACACAAATCTCGGGTCCTCTTTCTTTCAATCTCACAATTCCTAAATCATTTCTCACTCACTTTCATCTCTCTCACCATCTTGCAATTGAACCTAATAACCATAACACCACCCTTTTTGACGGACCTAATTAATTTTTATGAAAAAAAAAATATGCAAGGAATTGAATCAGATAACACATGAAAATGTCATTTTTTTAAAAGTCACTAACGCCATTGCAATTCTTTTTTTGACAGTAGTTCCTTTTCATTATTAGCGGTTCCTTTTTATTATTATTTTTTTTTCAATTACCACGTAACGTTCTTTTTTATTTTTTTTTCTTTCGGTTACTAAATAACAATTCCTTTTCCTTATTTTTTTCTTTCGATTAACAACTTTTGTGGTTAGGATCAATTTCTTGGTGCTAGCTTTTGTATATATTTTTTCTTTTGATTTGTCATTTTTATTGCAGTCCATCTTTTATTTTTGTTACTTTTTGAGATAGTTTGATAACATAATACTGAATATAACTATAAAAGTAATAATATAGTCATTTGATAGTTATATATGAAGCTATACAAAACCCGTGCATCGCACGGGTTAGAGTCTAGTTTATATTAATAAGTACGAATGTGATTAGTGTACCCTGTACGAACACGGTATACATTTTTTTTTTTCATGAGGTATACATTTTTTGTATGAAACATCCGATAAAAATTTAGTAATTGGTAGTTTTTTTCGAAAAGTTAAGTTTTTTTTTTTAAGGATCGAGAAGTTAAGCTTAAATGGCAATATAATGTGTTTATATTGGATATCCGTGTAAAATAAATTTACTTACTTACAGTAACCATGAATATCCGTTAAATGCATATATAATGTTATCAATTAAACTATAATGTTTTTTTTTTGTCAAGATAAACTATAATGTTTATGTATTATTAAAACTACTGTCCTTCCGACGAACTTAACTCAGTTGGTAGGAACATTATATAAACATTCCCTTTATTTACTTTAAAAAAAGTGAATTTCTATCATTAAACTACTTGAAAAAAAAAACTTACAGTAAAAAAAAAGTATTATTAAAGCATATGGTCTATGTAGATAAATTTATCGTTTTCTAATTTTTTTTAAAGAGTATGATACTACTACTTATACGTCTAAATACAAGCTTTATTTTTCTAAAAATAATCAATTTGTACACATTGTATTGTATTGTCTAATTTGTGTGACATGTTCAAATTAGACCACTATTTAGACTTTAGTCATGGAGATACTAGCAGTTTTTTTTTAGGGAGGAGATACTTGCAGTTTGTTATATTCCTTTTTGCTTTGGTCAAATAGAAGCTTACTTTTGTCGAACCTTTGTAGTTTTAGTAGTAATCAAATTTCATTTACTTACTTTTTTTTTTCTCTTTTCAACATGCATAAAACAAATGATTTCAGTCTCTGTCTGACCCAATTTAATATTTTCATTATGGTAGAAAGCATTCGAGTCATGTTAAAAATTAAAACTTCAAAATCAAAATTCTAGAAAGAAAAAAACTCCACGCACACAAAAGAATACCAGAATACAACCAGGTGAGTATGAGCATATATAGCCATCCCATCTAGAACATATTCATAGTCATGCCATTCTTAGACCGTTAGCTTCACCAATAACATACTTTGACTATCTTTCGAATTTGATCTGGATAACCAACCAACGCTTTAAGTAGATCATGCAAATTTATCATAACTGACTCAAACTAAACTAAGGTATCATTTATTTTTAGGCATGTAAATATAATAATCTTGAAGTCAAAGCTTCATATATTCCGTACATTCAAGTGAAACAACATTTACATTTCACTAGCACGGACAATTAATGTTTACAGAATCACATGTGCCAAGCAAGAGGCAAAACTATATTTTTCAATTTGGATCCTCATATTTCAGTTAATGTTTGCAAAAAAATCATGTCAACTATATTTGGGACCAAACAACCAACTTCACTTCACCAACCTCAATTCCAAAATTGACCAATAGTAACTACTTGCACATCATGGAGGTTGGATAGCCATTCATTGATTATGTAATTAGTAACAAGACAACGGCGTAATAAACCATCACCCTTGATTCACAGCAAAGATGCTATTGTTTGAAAAAACTCAACCGATTACGATCAATGTTAACTAAGCGGATCAATATTGTCCCAGTCGTTTCTCCTTCAACCCACTTTATAGACTCCTGCTCTAATAGTTTTAATACCTGTCCAAAATCAAAGACCATTAATCAGTAATTTACTCATGGTTATGGTTTTTTTTTTTTTAAATATCATTGGTACATTCAAAGTAAACATAAAACCATAAAGTTAAACTTAAAAAACCACTCAATCTCACCATTCCTCTGGTAGACCTTTTCTTGTTAGCTTGATCATGTGCATCAAAGATAACCTTGAGGTACTCAAATGCTGATAGAGATAGGGGATTGTTAAAATTACCATGTAAAATTAACAGGAGGAAATTTGAAAGGGGATCAATATTCAATAATTTATAAACTGATTAGTAGATCAATACCATAACTTACATGAAATACCAGAAAGGGAAGAAAGATGGCACTTCAGCAGTCTAATAGCAACCTTTGGTTCATGATCACGCAAGTCAAGGACCATTTCTTGTATTTCTTCCGCTCTGCCAACAAATACAATAAAAGGAATAGTCAACTATCATACGAAATTTCCATGCTATCCCCCTTGAAAAGAATAAGAAAAATGTGAAGAAATGAAAATTTTGAGCACAATTAGATTACTTGGTTTCAAGAATCATTTTACTACATTCTTCATCAGCTTCACGTGCCTTGTTCAGGTAAAATTGCCCCTGGGAACAACATAGCATACGCCATTAGAAGGCAAAAGATAGTATTCGTATGAAAGAACTAAGTGCAAAATGGGCACGTCCATTAGAAGGCAAAAGAAAGTACCACTAACAGAAGAACAGAACACAAGAACAAACATATCAATGAACCGGAATTTCAGATGTCATGAACAAATTCAATGTTTATTATATCGTCAAGCAACTTATGGTCGGACACAATTCTATTAAAACCTTACCTGGTCTAGCAATTTTTCAGCCTTGGCCTGATCTCCGTCTGCGAATGCATCAACAGCCTAAAGTGACAAGAGAATCATGAGTGTATTTAACAATGTCCAAACCAAAGATCCCAACCAAGTTAACTTTATTTAACAATTAAATGTGGGACAAAAGTACAATCCCCATAAGCTGGAAAAAGTAATGCAACATACTGCTTTATAATATTCCTTCATTGTCACCCGATATTCCTTAACAGCTTTCCGTGCACTTTGGTAGTCTGCTTCATCCTCTGCATCTGCCACACAAAGCACTCATTCTTATAAAAAGTAAAGTTTGATTTCAAAGGAAGAGACAAAGAAATATCCCTATATTATGTGCCAAGAAGTACAAGAAAAACAAAATGAACGGTAAATGGATTTTGCTTCTAAGAATGCATCAATCAATTCTTCTAATTAAAACACCAAAAACTCTGATACCGCCAGTGAAAGCAGCATAAAAATAAAATAATTTCAAGGCCTCAATCCTCACCCGTAGGAAGGGTAAGCAAGTTTAAGCATCATGAGATACGTAATAAAATTGAAGAAACCCACACTCTCACAAGAGATAAACTAGCAATCAATATCAATATTTCCCTCAATCCTCACCCTTAGGAAGCGTAAGCAAGTTTAAGCAACATGAGATACTTAATAAAATTGAAGAAATCGACACTCTCACAAGCGATAAACTAGCAATCAATATCAATATTTCCATCATAGTAACCTAATTCAGACACATATTATTCTACGAAAGTTAAGCAGCGCAATAAAATGAATTTTAGAAATAATAAACCAAGATTGAGAATTAGGATTGACAGGAAAGTAAGGACGTACCATCTTCATTTTCTCGGCGCCTGAAGTCCATGTCAATCTTGTGTTCTTCCATTGTATCTTCGGGAGGTTCAAACACCACATGTCCAACTCCATATGGTGATTTCTTATTCACATCACTTACAATTCGTTTACGTGGTTCCTCAACATATTCACGATAACTGAACAAATTAGACAAGACTTCTTTTTGAATGTCATGTGTCTCTTTAACAGAAACTATGTTTCCATCACTGTTATGGAAAAAAGAAAACACGTTACGCAAAGTATGCCATGAAATTAGTTGACTGTGCAAGAAAATAATACCGATTAAAACAAAAGATAAACAAGAAGCAGTGGATATTGACATAAACAAAAAACCGAAGGAGGAAAAAGAGAGAAAATATACCCTCTGATACAATTTAAATCCTTAGACTTTTTTTCAGATACCGGTGCTTCAGATTTTGTTTTCACATCTGCAAACTGTACAAGTACATAGATAGTATCCAAATTATATGAAAGGAGAGCTACTAAAATACATTTAGCTTAAACAGCAATGGGCACATGACTATCAGAGAAAGATATAATTTCTGCACAAAAACCATGGCAATGAAGAGAATACAAAAACTAAGAAAGAGAACACAAAAGAACAGGAAGCCACAAGCTACTTCTGTTGTTGGATAAAACTCAAGCGCAAGAATAAAACGACCTACAATAGACAGCCATATATAATAAAATTTGAGTGGAAAAGGTATCATATAAATATAAATATACATATACATTTCACAACACATTCCACACTCCAAGTAAACAATTAGTTACATAAAGACTGATGTATATCACTAGACAAATGTCAATAGAAACGCCGGCACGAACAAAGAACTTTTACAACAGAAGGTAATCGACCCTTTCCTAAAACATCTTCCTTGGTGAAGGTGGGATTTAATCATAAACCCTCACACGCATTTAAAATTCACAAATAATGATATATATATATATATATATATATATATATATATATATATATATATATGTCTAAAAATAGAAGAAGAATAAGTAATCCAAGTGCAGCTTCAATTATAAATAATCTTAAGTGCAGCTTCAATTACAAATAATCTTGGCCTTCATACTCACCTTAACAGATGAATCACAAACAGCAGCTGGCCTTTTGTCCAAACCCATTACTGATTGATCTAGTAGTGTATCCAAGCTCTGAATGATTTCAATATATATCTTAATTAGGTAAAGATAACAAGTGCTATTATTCAAAGCACCACCACAATGATTCATGCAGGTTAGAATAACATTAGAATTTAGAAATTGGGAAATCATGCAAATAAATAATGTATATGTCAATCTACCAAAATAAGTAGAAAAGATGAGGTATTTTGTGGACAGAGCAGAAAAAACAAATTAGTGAAAGATGATATCCTCGTAAAATTTACATTGTTTGGACCCAATATGAAATTTTATATATGAAAAATAAGAAAACTTGTATATTGTGATATGAAAACCAGAAAAGGGGAAAATAAAGTAAGAAACATCATCCGTGGAGCATAACACTTTTTGTGTACCTTTTGCAAGTCATACCCGCACATATCTGCAAGTTTACAATATAATAAGGTAACTGTTAATACAAACTAAAGATATATTGAAACAATAGTTCAGCAAATGAGTTACTTATCTCCAACTCAGTCATGAAATCTATAATTAATAAATACTAATACATTAGATTGAATTGTATATTTGATAACTAGTAAGAGTTGATTAATGCAAAGTAAAACCAGATTCATTACACAATGAAGTAATAGCACTCGATATAAAATTGAGTGTTAAATTGGTTCAGTTAAGTGCAGGCAGAGAGCATTCAAGACTTACATCAGACCAACACAGACACAGACACACACACTATTTTACTTTCAAGATATATCATAATTAATTAATAATGTACAATGTTAAGATATTAAGAGCAACAACATAAAGTTAGAGTGTTCTGTACCAAGAACTTCGCGTATCATTTTTCTTTCAAGCCGAAAACCAACTCCAAGCATTTTAAACAAGAACTCCTCCATGTCCTCTTGAAGCTGATCACGCTTTGAAGAATTTGGCTTTGACACGCTCTTTTCACGGTAGATTCCAGTCATAGGCAGCTCCTTTGCGTCCAACTTAGGCGGTTTAGTCATCACTTTAGGCCCGCTTGTAGATGGTGTGGATCTAACATAACTTTTACCAATAATGCTTGAAACAGTACCAGCTGAAACTGGGCGAACTTTGGGCCTTGAGTTTTTACTTCCATGGAGGGAACTTTCAAAGGAATGTCCATCAGATGATTCTGAAGACTTTTCAAAGGCATCTGAGTTAGATGAATGGTTTCCAGAGGTTGAGGAGCTCCCCTTCATATCATACAAAATTTCCCCAGCCAAGTTTACATTCCGGTTTGCCTTGCAATAGGCATAAGCTATATCGTCAAGGGAACATGAACCTCCAAAGACATCATACAAGCACTTTAACGCCTGATCTTCATCATATGCGACCACGTTCTGGCCAGCGACTTCCATCCTAATTATGCTCGAACCACTGTCAAATAAATTGATAGAAAGAATCAATCAACGTTTCAAAATTATATGCAACAACTCAAGGAGTTGTCCTTGGATTGTGAATGAACAAGGTCAATTTCTGTCAAGAAATCCAAAGGATCTGAGCTATAGAATGTGCCTGTGTACAATTGATTATACCACATGCTTATACTTTTCAGGTTAAGCTCAAGTATTGAAGTACCAAGCTAGATAAATGAATGAGATTCTTAAGGGTCTATCTGGATTGGCATATTTCCATAAGTTGTTTTCAACTTACTTTCACAAACTCTGCATTTGAGTTTAACTACTATCATAAGATTCGTAAGACTGTTTGGGAGATTTACGAAAACAACTTATGACATTATTCATAAACTGTTTTTAGCTTATTTTCATAAGTTCTCCATGATAGCTTGTGAAAACAGTCTATAAATTATACAAAAACAATTTAACTTTATTTTATCTTTTGCTATAAAAATAACTTATACATAAGCACTTATCATGACAAACACTTGGTGCTATAAGCTGCAAATGAGTTGTTGATCCAAAAAGGGTCATAATACCTTATGAAAACAACTTGTATAGCTTAAATGAAAACAGTTTTGTTATAAGAATAGCTTATTTATCAGCATAACCAAGTTGTTTATCCAAACAGGGCCTAAGTCTTAAACCCTTAGTGACATTTCTTCTATATAAAGAAACCATTAATGAAAATGGGTATCTGAATCACCACAATTCGGAATCAAAAAACTAAACAGTACAAACAAGAAACGATGATCGAATAGTAAAAATGAAATGCAGGAGAGAAAAAAGCGAAAAGCGTTTTCACGTTTGTTTGCAAGAATCGTAAATTGATTGAAGAACGAAGAAAAGAAGTGTGAAAATTCACAAACCCAATCACTCACACTACACAATGAAGGAGAAAAGCAAGAAGAAGAAGAAGAAGAAGTTGCATTAATCGATTAATTAATTAAGTGATTATTAATTACCTGAATTGGGTAGTGCACTGTTGTGTGTGATATAGTACAAAGTTATCAACAATTGCTCTCACTTTCGTTTTGAATGATAAAAATTGATCATATATAAAAAAAAAAAAAAATCAAAATGCACAAATCACTTTTGAATCTTACCAAACAAGGAGCTTCTCAACGAAGGTTCTCATTATTTTTTGTCAACTTTTTGGGAATTATTATTAAAAATTGATCGAAAAATACAATTAATCTATATCTATTTTTTTAAGTTAATAGATAAATAATCATTTTTGTCTTTGAATGATTATAGAGACTTTGGGGTGAAAATAGGTCAGACCGTCCGTTAGGGGCCTATGGTTCGGCCTACTAAAAGTCCGGCCCGACCTAACTCGTTTAATAAATAGGTTAAGGTTGAGCTTTTAAAAAATCTATTAATTAAAATATGTCAGACTTAGGCTTATAAAACAACCTATTAGGCCTATCAAGCCGGCCCGTATATGAGTATATTACATTTTTTCACATTTATTATTTATATTTAGTAATACCAAAAAGAATTACTTATCCTTCAACTTCTCATACCACAATTGTTATTATTTTCGTTTTTTTTTTGTATTTGGGATACAATACAACATAACTCTTGGTTTGGAAGCTTCTTAAGTTATCATTTAAGACTCATATGGTTATTTGATTGGTGTGAACTGTTAAGACTTGCTACTGATATGCTTAAGGTCAATTATGGTTATTAGAATAAGTTTGAAATCCTTGTTGTTATGAGACATGATTATTCTTGAGTTTTTATCCATCTATACATTTTTCAATTGTGTTTTATTAGTTTAATTTGTATCTAATTAATGTTTATATCTATATTAAGTACGTTGCACAAATTGAAAAGAAAGAAAAATTGATGAACGGACTCTATCTGATAAATATTGAACACAAACTAAGTTTTTAGACAGGTTAATAGGCCAGACCCGACTTTTAAAAAGGTCGGGAAAGACTTAAAATAAAGCCTTTGACAGGCTAATATGTCAGACTTAGGCTTTAGTTTTTTCAACTAGGCCTGACCTATTTAAGCAAAGTCCGGCTCGGCCCGGCCTATTCCCACCCCTACAGAGACTCATCAGAAAAATATGCACTAAACAAATATTTATAGAGACAGATATGATAGTAAATAAGTATATTAGATACTAATATGACAATACTAACAAAACATCTTAACGTCAATGATTATTTTCACTAAAGCAGTACATAATCAAGAGTTATTTTAAAAGTTTGATACATTGAAGAAAAATTGTAACTACTTATTACACAATTAAGAACAAAAATGACTATTTACCCTAAATTAATCTAATCTTTATATTCTCGTAAAAATAATAAATACTAGTATATTCTAAAAGGCATTTTTAATGAGGTCTAAATCCGAGAGACATTCTTTAAGTGTGTAAAAAAGATTAACTCTTTAATAAGTTCATAAGTTTGAGTTGTGTATATATCCCTTTAAGCACTATAATAATGAAAATCAAAATTGTGAGGACTAGTCTTAGGTCATATTGGATGAACCAATACATTTTTCGTGTGTAAAATTTGTAACTATCCATTACATTGAATATAGCGAAATTTACACATCATTCACACAAAGCTACTTTTTCCGTGAACATGCTTTCCATTTATTTTAGAACATCCTATGCAAGATAGTGTTCTCTAACTTAGTATTTTCATTCTTTATGTTTCATAGATATTCTCTCCGATCTCATATATAAATAAAAAATATTTTTTTAAGTTTATTGAATAATTGATGTATCCAGTCAGTATTATACACTATGTACATTTATTATTCAATGAACTTAAAAAACAATCTTCGCTAACATATAAGACCTGAGGAAGTAAAAAAAAGGGGTATGGGTTCAAATAGGCATGACAACAGGGCGGCCGGGGCGAGTTTAAGCATTATCGGCCCTGCCCCCGCTTCCATGTACCCGCACCTGCCCCCACCCCAAACCCTTTCGGGAGTAACAATTGAACACCCACCCCACCTTCAATGGGGACGGGTTTCCCCGCCCCGTCCCCACCCCCACCCCCACCTTCAACAGTTGCATGTTTTTTCATTTTTTATATCAACAAAAAAACAATAATTAAATTAATAATAAAAGATCTAATAAATATCTATCAAAAGAGCAAGATAACTCTAATAAACATGTTTCTAAAGAGTAACAATATATTAAAAGAGTTTGGTATGTGTTTGTAAGTTAGTGGGTATAAGATTATTAAATATAATAAGGTAAATTTCAATAAGGGGGACGAGACGGGACGGGGGTGGGTGCGAGGTAGGTATAAGCATCCCCTGGCTCCGCCCTCGTTCTAAAAAACTGGGTTTTCCCTGCACCCACACCCAATTAAATCGGCTTTTACCCGTTAAATTCGGGGGCGGGGGCGACCGAGTTTGGGCGGAGGCGGGTTCTGCTGCCATGTCTAGATTCAAAAGCTAAAAGTTTTATTTTGTAGATCAATATTGAATATTATTAATGCATATCAGATCAAATAATTAATACCAATTTTTTTCATGGAATTTGAAGATTTATTTAACAAACTACAGATGCGATAATCGTTGATGGCGGAAAGTAGTGTTACCTTTCTTCCTGTATAAAATGGTGGTGCAGGATTCCTCCAAAGCGCGTGAATTTCTGTCGCGCCCACAGTTCCAGCTACGTTCTCCCTCCTTTTGCGCCGTCCACTCTTCGAATGAGTTTTAGGGTTACAATGTACTTTTTGTGAGATTTTGATTTTAGGGTTATGATATGCGGTATTTATACTATTGGATTATTTAATTAATATACAAAATTTTATAATTAATATTAATTTTTTATTGAAAAATGACATATTTAAAGAGAAAAATCTATCTTTTAGTTTGTGATAAAAATATTCATTGGGTCAATTTTAAAAAAAAATCATATGGCAAAAAATTAGTATTCAATTATGTATCAATTAATTTTTTAATATTTAAATAATAGAAAAATAATAAACATATTTCAGAAGTGGTTAGTGATAAAAATATAATCAAACACTTTTACGTTCCGCTGGCAAAACCATATTTCAGGGGGGAGCTAGTTGATCTTCAGAGTGGTTTGCTATGGTTTGTGGTGGTTGGACCTTGTTTTCTGCGGTTGAAGAGGAGCCACCTCGCATTAGAAAATACACTACTCAACACTCTCTACGCAAGAAGAGGAAATGTAGTTCGAGGGAAGCTGTTGATGAAGATAAACTTGGGATTTCGTGGGCGTGGATAATATGATTATGATATTTGTGTCTGTCTCGTTAGATAAATATGATAAACGTGCCCTCCCCATCTCGCGCAGATATCAGTTATCCACGAGTATATACTAATATTCATGGATAACACTTAAAAAATTATTTTTGTAACTCGAATCGGCAATCTCACAGATAATCACTTCGCCTTGTCCCAAGACTCGTGTTTGTTGGGGTGTGAACCGACAATCTCATAATTAAGGGTACAACACCCTCCAGAAGGGCCAAAAGAGTCATAGGCGAGCCTCGCTAAGGGCGCCACCTCAAAGAGCTTCTAGAAGCATATAGAATGCTCTAAACGTGACTTTGGGCCCAAGTTACTTGGGGCCTAAATCACGAAAAACTAAGCCCACAAAAAACTATAAATAACCCCCGCGAGAGCATTCTCAAGGCATGACAAAAACAATCATAAACCCTAGTTTTCGATATTGTACTCACTGCAATAGCCCACCGTGGAGCCTCGGTAAAACAAACCTAGGCCGCACTCATCAAACCAAACTCCCTTCGGTCATCTCCCAAACTCCCTTCGGTCATCTCCCAAAGCAGTGGCGACAATGAAACTCGATCACTAGCGAAGCTGTTGCCGCTCCACACACCTATATTCTATATCAGGGGGCCCGGTAAAACGTTCCTAGGCCTTAAAATTCAGCTTTGTTTTAATCTTGCCTTGTTTATATTCATATTTGGGTTCTGTTTTTCCAAGTTCTTATAAACCCTGATTTTATTGAATTTGAGATTTATTGATTCGGTGGTATTCATGGAATATGAACCTTTCAACCTATTATTATCCGTTATTTAGTACTATTGATTTGAAACTAAATTTTGGTTGAGCAGTGCTAAGCACAGTCGTTTGTACACTCTCTTTTGGTCACTTACGCAACCATTGATGTTATTGAAAATCTTATAACCGGCAACCGAGTGAACCGACCCATTGGTTTAATTTTTTATTTTAATTTCTTTTAATTCTTTTGAAGAGACATTCCTTAAAAAAAACTTTGAAGAGGCATGTCAAGGCTTGTGATTCATCATCAACCTCGATGTAATCCTGGGAAGTGAAGAACAAGTGGCACATCTTTTGCATTGTAGCGGCAACAAAAGCACACAAAGTTTCGAAAAATTATTGAAGTGATGGACCGGGTCGAAGGAATTAGATTCAACACTACAGAGAGAGATAGAGAGATTTTGGGGGACATCAAAGAACCCATATGGTGGGGTTTTGGTGCGGGTGTTGGTCGTAGGTTCTAGATATGGTGAGCACAAGAGGCTGAGGGAAATTGAGGGTGAGTTTCGTGGTTGCCAATGATGGATGATTTCAAGTAGTTGTGTTGATAGATGAAGTAGTTGCATGGTGGTTCATCCGAGATTAAAGTTAAAGGTTCACGGTGGTTGTTACTATGAAATATTAAGGAAGATAGTGGAAATTGTTTGCAGTTTTTTAGATGAAAAAAAAAAGCCAGAAAGAATGTTAAAGAATTCAACTTGGAGACCCGGTCACAGTGAGGTGGATCAATTAGCAAGCGTGTGTCTAATAGCACCGCTCATTTTGGTTTACTGGGATTAATTGTGGCCTTTTGCGCGAAAATTTTATTGTTTTATGTTCTCCCACAATCATCCAGGAACCTAAACGCAAAGGAAAGTTGTTTTGTTAATATCATTCTTCATCTGTGTTTGTGCTTCAGTCCGTATATATATGGATTGAAAGAAGGTATTTTACTTTTAGCGTGTGACCTTCCAGCTGTGTCGTTTGCTTTTGCTCATTATATATGTTTGGATGGAAATTTTCTATTGTGAACACAGTTCATATAATTTTACTACTCTTGGTAAGAAGGTTAAATTTAATCACCAAGTTAGACATCGGGAAAAGATTGAAAAGAAAAACCTCTATTAGGCAAGGCAACGCAACGCAACGCTTTCCTAATAATTAGTTACAACAGTGTTCGTCGCACTTTGTTTTAATCTTGGTTTATGTTCATTATACTCGGGTCTTGTTTGTTTCCAAATTTTAATGATTATTCTCTATTAGTCCTTACCCATTTCGCCTTTTATTATACTGCTTCATCGTCGTCGTGTTATATAAATTTGCAATGGCCTCAGGTGAAAGAGATCAGGTAAAAGATGCACACTACTCTGCCTCTCTATAAATCCAGTTAATTATCATTATTATTACTGTTATTATTATTGATGTTGTTGTTATTTGGGTATAAGAAAAATCAATTACATCTGCATTGTCAGCTTCTCTTCTCCTGCTTCCATCAGAATTCACAGAGGCAGACCTGTATGCTAAAATTTGTAATCTCTCTCATATATGGGTAATGTGCGCGTGTTATTTTTTGAGGATAAAAATAAGGTAATCCTTGGTTGCTGCTTATGTATGTCGTATGGTAAATGTATTTTAATTCCTTTCTGAATTTATTGGTATCTATAATGAAGATGTATGACACTTGATAGTTGTTGAATTGTTAATCTCATAATAAGCTGCAATTTGAATTTAAAGTATCCATCCATTAACAGCTGTTTCTTTTATTTTGAGAATCCATCAATTGACAGGTTTTATTCTTTTACTTGCTTTTTACTATGAATTCATTAAAGATGAATTTAAAATGTTATTTTATCATGTATGAGTAGTTTAATTGAGTCCAAAACGAAGAAACCGTTATACCGACATAATTCATATAAATTGTACGCATATTTGATTTAATGAGCATATGCTAGTATCATAGTTAACCATCCATACCATGATGAAACTTCTAGTCTTACGATTTAAGGGATATCAGTTGTTTTGAAATTATTTTTGGTGTATATATACATAATCTGTGAATAATCAGTTTGCATAAACATGGACAATTAGCTTTAACTTAATTTGTTTCACTTGCTATTAATTCTCGCTAGGCGAGTTAGTTACAATTTCATAGAAAACGAAAGATGAGTAGAACACAAGATAATTAAAGAGGTACCCTGTGGCAGAAGTGAAATGTAGTATTGTTAAAGGGTTGCATTGGATGGATTCTGACAAGGAAAACTTTGGTATTTAAGTGGTCCAAGTGACCCACCTCTCTTTCCTGGGAACCCCTTTCATGTACTATTTACTTTGCGAACTGAACTAATTGCTTAGTAAAAATATAAATAATGGAGTAATAACGCCAGATTAGAATAAAGACAAAATGGACCCACGTAGAAGAATAAATTTGAGTAGAAGAACTAGTTTCCAACTTCATAGGAGGGATAAAAACATAGAAGATAATATAACAATTGAGTCAGTTTCAAGTTAGTAAGGGAAAAAGAATGACTGTAAAATCAAAGAATGAAGTGGGAGAGTACGTTAGTTCAAATTTAAGAAGGAAAGTAGTGAATTACGATTTAAGAGAAGTGATGGGATTGAATAGAGAATTTAATTCCAATCTAATAGAAGAAAGAGAAGGATTAAAAGCACAAGATAATCAAGTAAGAAAGTTATTTCCATTTTAGCAGGAGAATGAAGAAGAGAAGTAGAAAACATGGGTGGATTAATAGGAAAAGGGTAAAGAATAGTTAATTCAAATTTAATGAGAGAAGGAAGAGTTATTTCAAATTAGGGGGAAATACATAAGATAATTAATTCAGAAGCCGTAAGACCAAACTGGGTGGTGAGACCTTAACTCAAAGGCGGTAAGACCCAACTGGGCGGTGAGACCGTAACCGGTAAGACCCAACTGGGCAGTGGGACCTTAATTCAGAAGCCGTAAGACCCAACTGGGCAGTGAGACCTTAATTCAGAAGCCATAAGACCCAACTGGGCGGTGAAACCTTAACTCAAAGGTGGTAAGACCCAACTAGGCAGTGAGACCTTAATTTAGAAGTCGTAAGACCCAACTGGGCGGTGATACCTTAAATCAGAAGCCGTAAGACCCAACTGGGCAGTGAAAACTCAACCCCAAGCAAACTCTGAGAATTTCCCTTAACCCCACGGGTGCTTTAAGCGCACACATTACGCTAACCCCATGAGGGCTCTATGCGGAGACTCAACCCCAAGAGGGATATGAGAATTTTGCAAGACTTCCCACGACGGAAGGATCAAGAAGGTTGAAATCTCTAAACATGTAAAAGCTCTCTAAAGGGAAGCATCTCGATTCAACAAGTAACAAAAACTTCCCAAAGCAAGCGACTGCATAACTTAAAAGCCGACACATAAGAAATCGCCAAACAAAGATGATAAATCACTCTTTATTGCTTGAAAACCTCAACTGTTGGATCTAATCAGACATAATCATAGACCTCGCCCAAACCATAGACAAGTAAGCTCGCCATAATATAAATAAAAGATAGGCGTCGCCCGCCCCTCGGTGTCTAAAGCAATCTTATGACAAACCATTTCGCCTTGTTTCAAGACTCGTGTCTGGGAGGCTGTGGACCGTCAGTATTGGAACAAGGGCACAATACCCTTCGTAAAGGCCATAATGACCTTAGGCGCACCCCTCAAGTTACTTGGGGGCCTAAAGTCATGGAAATACAAGCTCAGTCATTAGATTTGAGTCAGTAAGATCACAAGACCGCGCCCTAACTATACGATCTCGCCCGAATTTACACGCCACCCATCATCCGATATCAAACTTCCAACCTATCTCAGAGATATTCACTTCGCCTTGTCTTCCCTTCTCCTCCCCTTCAAACTCCCAGACAAAGCCTAAGGACACTCGTTAGAAAAAACACATTATTCATTGAGAAAGGATAAATACTTGCTTAGGGATGAATCCAAATTAAAAAAATTTGGTCACACTCATACAAATGTTATTTTAAAAAGAAAATGATTTAATAATATATATAATTTATTTATCTTTTAATTTCTTTTATTGTTGTGTGCCCAAATAATTTAGTTTTTGATTGTGTCGCTGGAAAACCAACTCTTAAGAAAGACATGTAAGCACATCATGTTTTAACTTATAAAAGTGGAAATGTTGAATCTTATCATTTATCTTTGGATTATCATATACTTATATGAGAGTTTCCTCTCACATGATTTTTTTATTGCTTTAATTTTAAATATTGGGAAATTCTTGTTTACCCATCAATAAAAGGTGGGTTATACTACCCATGTTGAGTTGGCCCAATCAAAACAATGTATTTATATAACATTAAAAATAATAGAAAACAAACAAATAACTTTGATTGGTGCCAACTCAACATGGGTTGTGTTACCCACCTTTTATTGATGGGTACCCAAGTTGTCACCTTTTTTTATTGCTTTAATTTTAAATATTGACGTGGTAAACTGTCGTGGATTTCAGTTGGATGAAATGAGTGATTATAATTTATGTGGTTGATACTGTGTCCAACGTCTCTTCTAACAATGCAATGAAAGCATCGATAACATCACCCAAAAGTGATTACAAACCATCACTTCCGGTGATAAATGAGAGTTCAAATGAGTTAACATCAAGAAAGACAGGCAAGCACACCACGTTTTAACTTATAAAAGTAGAAAAATCGACACATTTTCTCTTATGGATTATCATATGCGCCATTCTTTGTACCGATTGAATGAAAACTAGAGCATAGCAACACCAACCAAGCCACAACAACACTGTAGTGAGAGAGGGTTTCGATGAGAGAGATGGTTTCAGTGAAAGAAGAATTCACAGCTCAAATGTTTTGCAACAAGAGGGAGAAAGAGTTGTACGATTTGACAAATTTGGGAAGTAGGAGATTAATAGAGGGTTTGGGACCTTGTCTTGGACTTGGAGCACGGATAACAAAAAGAAAGATTGCTAGGCAATGTTCTTCTTGCAACAATGTGTTGAGGATGCGAATTTCAACAAGATTTCCAAAGCCACATCAGTGAAGCACGCCTGAGAAATTCTTGAAAAATGTTGCTCACGCAGTGACAAGATCAAGAAGGTGAAACTTCAAGTCTTGCAAAGACAGTAATGTTGCAAATGAAGGAAAAATAAAAAATCTATGATTTCTTCAAAAAAAGTGAAAAAATAACTAATAAGATGGCTACACAAGAAGCCTTAAATGATGGAAAGATATGTGAAAAAATGATGCTTTCCTTTGCTCATAATTAAAGAGACTAATTTTTCAAACTGGATAGAACGACAATGAACGGTATAAATTTGATTACATTGTTTGTGATATGAAAAACTAAGTCATTATAAGAAAAATTACTTATTCTTTTTTAGGTTTATTCAATAACTAATATATTTGAGTTATACATATCACAAACACATGAAAAAATAATATTTTTTTAATAATTAGGAGCTGAGGTGGTATAAAATAAATGACATTTTTACGGGATAAAATCAATGAAACTTGAATGTCATTATATTCCCATTGTACCATGTATGAATACTTTTTGTTTGTAAAATAACTATTATAATTATTGCAAGTATCCATAATAAGTTCGGATTTATGTTTTGGATAATCAATTCATTGTATAATGCAAATTGCTAAACCCTCTCTTTCTGGCGTCAACACACTTCTCCTGCAAAACTTTACAATATACGTAATCTCTCTTTTCCTTTTTCTTCATCGTCGGCAATTTATATGTGATTTAAGCTTCTGATTATACTTTCTGAATTTTTGTGATTTTTTTATGAATTTTTTAGTTGCCGCTGATTATACTTTCTGAATCTTTGTGTCTTTTTAGTTGCTTTAGATTATTATACTTGGTGATTTTTTTGAATTTTTCAGAATTTTTGTGAATTTTGAGTCACTTGTGAATTTTTTTTTGAGTTGCTTGTAAATTTTTACCTATAAGTTAATTTAACTTTTAATACTCACGTAATTAGTTTTTGGTTATGATGTTTGTAAATTTTTTAAGTTGCATGTGAATTTTTTGAGTTGCTTGTGAATTTATACCTATTGTTAACAACACAAATATAAAACAGAGAAAGAGAGAATAGGAACAACAATGAAGACTAGGGTTTCATAGAATACCAATATATTAATATTACAAAAGGTTGCAAGAGAATATATATATATATATATATATATGTATATATATATATATATATATATACTAGACTTTATCCCGTGCGATGCACGGGTTTTCGTAGAGTTTCATATATAATTATCAAATTGGGTATATTATTATTTTTATAGTTACATTCAATATTCAATATAAAAATAGTATATTAGATTTAATTCAAAAATATCTCAAATTGAGTACCAAAATATATCATATTCAGTATAAAAATATATTATTGAGTATTAAAATATATTTCATATCACAAACCAAAATATATTAGATTGTGCATAAAAATATTTTAGCAAAACTTGGGGACTAAGAAATCACTTTCTAACAGGTTTGCTCTCCACTATTTACACCTCCCATGCGATGCATGAGTTTTTGTAGAGTTTCATATATAACTATCAAATTGGTTATATTATTATTTTTATAGTTACATTCAATATTATGTTATCAAACTACTTCAAAAAGCAACAAAAACAAAAGATGGACTGCAATAAAAATGTCAAATCAAAGAATAATATATATATATATATATATATATATATATACAAAAGTTAGTTACACTTAATCAATCCAATTAAAAAAATACAATGATTAACTCAAAAATAATAGATGAAATAAATGGGTATTGTACAAACGTATTACAACCGAAATCTAAAACAATCTAACATCACAAAACTGGTCACTTTGGTAATCAAAATCAAAATTATTAAAGGTGTGCTCCAGCATCCGATATATTGCCATCATAATAAGTTTCACCTTTTCGAGCTTTCATATATACTGTCAATATTAAGAATCTGATTTCCAAAAACAACAAATATGTTAAAAGAAAAAGAGTAAAAAAAAAAGGAATAATCTTACAATATCACACTGAGGCGCCGCTAAAATATTTCATATTCACTTTGAGGCTTTTATAAACACAACCTGCAAGTTCAAACTAAGAAAACAAAAGACACAATGGGATCCACAAAAAAAAGTATTTTCAAACCATTGAAAATTATGAATTTTATTGATGGAAAAGTGAAAGAGAAATCACAATTGGGTGGAATTTGATATTCCTACGGTAAAATCTCTCTCCAGGTTCTTCTCACTTGTCTCCTTGCTTCTTCTCTCCACAACCCTAGTTTTCCTTTGATCTCTAATCTTTTCTTGTTTGTTGTAACCCTAATTCTCTAATGCTCTCCTCTATTTATAACCTTTTAACTGAGCTAGGTTTCTCTCATAACTATTTAACGGGTTTACTCTTCAATTTTAAAATATATTATTAAGTACAAAAATATATTAGATTTAGTACAAAAATATCTCAAATTGAGTACCAAAATATATCATATTCAATATAAAAATAGTATATTAGATTTAATTCAAAAATATCTCAAATTGAGTACCAAAATATATCATATTCAGTATAAAAATATATTATTGAGTATTAAAATATATTTCATATCACAAACCAAAATATGTTAGATTGTGCATAAAAATATAAAGATCAAAATATTTTTCATAAATTTCTTTCAAAAGAAAAGTTAGGGTTAGTCATTAGGGTTGTCAAGACTACCTAACATTTATAAAGATAAAGATAAAGATATATGTATATATATATATATGTATAATTTAATGGACTCTAAACCTAACGAGTTCAATAACATAAGCCCAATAACTTTATTATCTAACACCTCCTCTCAAACTCATCTTGCAACATTAGTCAGCACCATGAGTTTGTCAAACGAAAAACAAAAAACATACTATGTACTATAGAGTTCTAACATTACCCCTTAAGTTGAAGCTTACTAAGCTTGTTACAAATTAACCCTAAAAATAAGATATCAAATCAGTCCGACTAATGTCATAACTAACAAAGAGGAGCAACAACCATAACGATGAACCATCTGAGATAGAAGCAACAGAGAAGATTCAAATCAAACCAAGTCAATCCAAACCAAACAGATTCAATCCAAACCATATAGAAGAACTAGTAAGGAGAAGCAACCAAAACAAAATAAATCAATAGAGAGAAACAATCAGATGGAAGATACGATACCAATATAGAGAGAAACAAGTTAAAAGAAACCAATAGAGAAAGGAGCAACCAAACAGAAGAATCAAAAGGAAGAGAAACAACCAAACAAAATCAATGAAGAGAAAAGCAATCAAAAGAAGAATCAAAAGGGAGAGAGACAATCAATCAGAAGAATCAAGAGGGAGAGAGACAATCAATTAGAAGAATCAAAATGGAGAGAGACACTCAATTAGAAGAATCAAAATGGTGAGAGACAATCAATCAAAAGGAAGAGAGACAATCAATTAGAAGAATCAAAAGGGAGAGAGAGACAATCAAACAGAAGAAACAAATGAGAGAGAGACAATCAATTAAAAGAATCAAAAGGAAGAAGCAATTAATCAGAATAAGTAATAGGGAGAAGTAATCAATCAGAAGAAGGGGAGAGACAATCAATAGAAGAAGCAATATAAAGAAACAATAAATTAGAATAATCAATGGGGGAGAAGACCAATCAAACAAAGAAGAATCAACAGAAGAAGTAACAACCAAGAGAGGACTCAAATATACCAACAAAGAGATAAGTTACCAAAAAAATTCAAATTTGTCTTCAATAAAAACTTTTCACAAACACATTGTGAACACTGTCTTAACTTATAATTGGTGAGCAGTGTCTTTTCCCAAAAGAAACACCGCACCAAAGAACAACCAAATTTTATGCTTTATACCAAAAGAGCCAAGTGTAGCCCAGATTCCAATATATTGCCAACGAGTTTGTTCTTACACAACAAACCAATCATCCTTGTAAACATCTAATCCAACTATTGGGAGATTCTAAACAAAGTTGTGTGGCTCTACCGCCCATCAGTACCAACAAAACTAAATAAACCCTTAATTATAGTGATCCACCAATAATAATCATCGAAGGTCCAAATTATCAATTGCAAAACCGTAAAGGTAAATAAGCAAACCTTAAATCCCACCACCAAAGAAGCAACGTCAATGAAACCATAATAAAGTCACCGAAGAACCAAAAGAAAAAACAATATTTCCTCCCCTAGCAAAACAGAAGCAATGTGTTGCACTTGCAAATTCAATAGAAACCAATTTTGATTAACTAATAGAAATTAAACCAAATCAATCACACAACATTTCCAAATTTTTGGGAACTCAACAACAGAAGCGACAAGTGATTCAAAGAGGATCAAACCCTGCGGTCGTGGGTTCGGGGTGCGCGTCAACTGTACTTGCAGTGAGAATATCTAAAACTAGGGTTTAGAATTGTTTAGGTCATGCCTTGAGAATGCTCTCAAGGGGTCTTTCTTGGGCTTGGTTTTCCATGACTTATGCCCCAAAAAACTTGGGGTCCTAAGTCACTTCAGAGCGGCGGCCCCCTTAGAAGGACGCGCCTAGGGCTGTTATGGCCCTTCGGGAGGGCGGTTATGCCCTTAATTACATATTGACGGTCCAATGCTCTTGATATCATGTTAACAATACAAACACAAAAAAGGGAAAAAGAGAATAGCAACAACAATAAAGGCTAAGGTTTTATGGAATACCAATAACTGATCATTACAAAAGGTTATAAGAGAATGTATATACAAAAAGTAATGAACTCTAAACCTAACAAGTCCAATAGCATATGCCCTATCTAACACCTATATGATTCTTTAGTTAAGTGTATGACTATTTGATACAATTCAACTAGAATTTTTGATCGTGACTCTCTAGCCTCCGAGACATTAGAGATGACGTTTGTACTCCTTTTCCTGCTGTCTAGACATCCAACCCATTACCTCCTCCTACTCATACACTCAAGAACCGTTTTGAAACTTAGGATCACTTTACAATAGATTCAGAGGTGGAAAAAAAGTTGAAATGTCATTGCTGTCACGCTTTGATTTTATTTTCCCTACCTCACGTTTGGCTAATAGAAAAATATGCTAACTAATATATTTTAGTTCATTCTCACTAGTTAATAGTTCATTTTCAAAGTATATATTTTAATAGAGACTAATTTTTCAAGTGGGTGGTATGAGTGATTTAAATTTTATTACATTGTCTGTCATATGTAAAACAAAGTTTTTTTTAGACGATGCAGGAGAAAATATTATAAGAAAAGTTAATATAAAATAAATGACATTTTATAGTAAAATGTCATCGTATCGCGTATATTTTTGGAATGATGATTGGCTGTAGTTAATTAAATATAAATGTTACAGTCACAAGTCAAATAAAATTCACCGTTAGATCTATTACACTGTTAAGATTTAATTGTCTTCTTTGTGCCCACCCAAAACAACTTGTTCTTCTTTCTAATAAAATTGAAAAAGCCATTGACCTCTGAATCAAGCCTATTTTTTTTCCTCCGAATGGAGTGTACGACAACAATGGAAAACGATGAATGAAGCAGTGTGTTGTGTTGCGGTTGAGGAGGTGTGTCGGGTTCGATTTTGGCATGTATTGAAATTTGCTTAAATTGTGATGAATAATATAAAAATTGACAATCTTGAATTAATTGGCATGAACTGGAATTTGTTAGTAAATTGGCAGTCGCCTCCTTTGAAACGTCACACATGAGTATTTTATTGGAACAAAAGGATTGATTTTTGCAGAAAATGTGAAAGCCTGTATGATGGGAAATTAGCAATGTATTTGATCCAAACCTTCAATTAGATCGGATGGCTTGCCTGCATATTTTTTCACTTCGTTTGTGAGTTTGGAGGGGAAGGGAGGGGAGGGTTTGGAAAGAAAGGAAGGAGTAAGTGGAAGAAATAAAGGAAATTGGGAGGAGGGGCTTCTGGGGGGCTTATTTTTCTTCAAAATATAAAACCCTCCTCATTTGAGGGAACTAAAAAATTGTATTAGTGAAGAGTTTTGTCGGGTTTGGAAGGGTTATATGAATTCTTTAAATTTAATATATGTTGTTATAATATTCCTAAAATTAAAAATATATTAATCATAAACATTAATTTATCACTCTCTAAAAAAACTCTTTCAAAAAATGTGAAAGATTTCTCAAGTTTCTCTTATATTTCTATCAATGTTTTTAAAATCGGACCAGACCGGCCGGTTCAACCGGTTGAACCGTGGGTATCTTGTCCGGCTTGATCTGACCTTTAAAACCGTTAGTCTTAAAAAACGCTAAAAACCCGTTTGAATTGGGAAGAACCGGCATAATAGCTGAACCGGGACCGGTTTTGCAAAACCGCCCGGTCTAGAAAATATGGAGTTCAAACTGATTTTTTTCTTCTGTTTTCTTCAGTTTCCTTACTCACTTCAGATCTGAGTACTCAAGGCTTATCATTGTTCGTCTTTGCTATTCTCAGATGAGTAAATATGTACTCAAGGCATATTTTGACGGAAGTGGACTAAATATGCATACATATAAAACGTTTTGCATTAAAATAGTAAAAGTAATTACAATTTTTTCTATAAAAAAAAATAACAACAATTTTATAAGTTTTTTTTAGATTTAGCTCTATAATTTATTTATTTAGTATCCGGTTAAACCGGCTCTATAATGGTTCAACCGGTTGGACCGATCAAACCGAGAACCAGAGATCACAACGGTTCGACCTCCGGTCCGGTTTTAAAAACATTGATTTCTATGCCCCAAAACCATTCCCTTCCCTCCCCTCCAAACTTTCAAACAAAGCTTTATTGAATAAAAACCTACTTCCTGTTACAAAATACTCCTTCGTCTTTTTATAATTATTTGTCAAAAAAAGGAAAAAAACATGTATAAACCTACTTCCAAACGTTTTTTTTACAACCATAATGTTTTTTTAAGCAAAACCATAAAGTTTATTATTGTCTTGCCGGATTAATCAAATTGATAATACAAATCAATTGAATAAGGGAAATTCTTGTTTACCCATCAATAAAAGGTGGGTAATACTACCCATGTTGAGTTGACCCAATCAAAATAACGTATTTATATAACATTAAAAATAATAGAAAACAAACAAATAATTTTGATTGGTGCCAACTCAGCATGGGTTGTGTTACCTACCATTTATTGATGGGTACCCAAGTTGTCACCATTGAATAAGTTCAATTTGTAGAGGTGAATAAATTCGGATTTGTATTTTGGATAAATGATTCACTTTTTTTTTCTTTTCTAATAATTTACTTCCTTTTATTTCTGAACCAAGCCAATTATAATTGAGGATGATTTTTCAAAAAAATAAATAAATTAAGGATGATTGTGCTCTTAATACATTTTGATTTCACTTTAGTAGACCTAGCTGTTGTTTTGAGGTCAATTTCTAATTTATTTATATTTAAATTCTAAACCAAACCAATTGTAATATGTTGGATTTCAACAAGAACCCAATCGGATATCTGATAAATATATAATGTGTAAAAACTTTATTTTAATTTTTTTTGGAAGAAAACTTTATTTTAAATATTAGCATTCAAATCTCATATCTAGTGTTATGAAAAAAAAATCGTCCATTGGTCAAAAACAAAAATCGTACCAACAAATTATGCAAAACCCAAAATATAATATAATTAGTTCAAGTGTTCATCCTTAAGGTTTCATGTTTAATTATTCCCGATTTCAGTTTGGGTGGGCTAATGTAGCTTATTAAAAAAATATAATTAGTTCAAAAAAAAGAAACAAATGACAAATGGAAACTAAAATAATATATATATATATATATTATATTATATTATATAAATGGAATATAAGATTTTAGACTGCCTTTTTAATTATTTCAATTATACTCTTAAAGAAATATTTCTATAATAATATTATATTGTTAGTGTTATTAAAAAAGATAAGAATTCATATCATATTTATTATATTATTGATGTCATTGAAAAAGATAAATATGGTTTGTTTGTTACAATTTAAAATTTACAAATATCTATAATTATAGTTTTAATCAAAATTAAAATTTTATACAAAATATAATTCATAATTTACACGTATTTAGCGCAATAAAAACAACATAAATAAACAAAGAAGAAACACCAAGTATTTTCTCATGAGATTCGGTGAAATACACACAAAATTATATAATATCAAAAAAGAGCATATATTATATAATAATAAAAAAACAGATTAAGAATGAGACAATCATACAAGATTCATTTTTGTGAAAACAGAAAGAAGTTCGTTTTTTCTTTGTACTCACACAAGAACCATGGCATGTAGTTAGTTGAACGCAAAAATACAATTGAACTTTGTACGTGATTTGCTAACCAACCCTTCAATATTTAAACATTGGACATTCACAAGAAATTAATGTGAGAACTGAGAACTAAAAATGGACACAACAAAATTTACAACATCTTTTGTATTTTTGGTTTTACTAAGTGTGACGATATTTATGTCTGAAGCCAGTAAGGTCCCTCCAAAGCCTCCAAGTTATATTGATCCAAATTGTCACTCTCCAGGTTCTAGTCTAGACTGTTACTCTAGGGTTAGTTTGTATCCTCCACCTTCAGATGCTGCTAGTTCAAATCATCAAACTCGTTCATCCAAGCATGGAGTTGCCCTTGAACCTGCAGTGAGTGAATTAAGCGGCGGCGGTGATGGTGGCTATGGACACATAAATAATAGAAAGATGGGTATGACTATAGCCATGGCGCCATCTGATTAATGAATTCATCTAAAGGACAAATTAAAGTTGTTAACATGATGGTTAAGTTAAATAATTTAAGCCGTCTAGGTTGTACATGCTAATTGAGCATTTCTAGAGTCAATTACCACATGATGTTTGTAACAACAAAGTACTATATGCTAATATAAAATATCACCCAATATGCTGAATCATATGCTTGACAAAAAAAATGAATGCACAATTAATATCAGCATTATGATATGTCATCTTAAAGTGTATAAGAGCATGTGTATGCAGCATGCTTTAAAGAGAAAAAAAGGAAAGAAATCAAAATTCAGTTACAAAGTTTTTACATCATTACTTTGCTATATTTTGGTGTAACACAATTTTACTTTTGGGATGTTTTTTAGTTTTGCAATCTTTGGCCACACAAGTATCATTATCGTGCAACGTGCTTTGTACTCTACCATTTTTTTCTGCAAACAATAGCCCGAACAGATGAATCAAAGCCAAAAGGAATCAATCATAATTGCAAAAGAGACAACATTAATTAAAAGAAGAAAAGTAAAAACAACTATTTTATACATCAAAGAGGAAAACATAGTGAGGTACTACACATTAGCAAGGAAGAAAAACCAGGATCACCAATTGAGCATGCTTACGTGGCAAGATTGCTTGCTTAATCTTATGTACAATATCCCTTGCTTGCGCATGGGACTGAATCTGATGGAATTGGTATCTTCATAATAAAAAACACAATATTTGCCATCCCAATCTAAGATATCTGATTGAATAAAGCAAAATGTGGAAATTAATGTCTGATATTTTGAGTGATATGAGAGCTTTGGAATGAGAAATAGGGATAAATGTTTGAAGAGATTTGAGAAATGTGAGAGAAAGATTTGTAGGACGGTGAATGTGGGTCTATTGAGTGAGAAGAAAATAATGTAATTTCAGAGTGCAACCTAAGAGGGGGGGTGAATTAGGTTGTATGACTTTTAATGGATAATTTTTCTGGTTTATTGTGTTCTTGTAAATTTTTCCGGAATTTTGTATGAATGTATGAACGAATGCTTGGAAAAATAAAGAGTGTAGGGAAGAAGAAGATGGACACAAGGAATTTATAGTGGTTCCCCTACTGGTACTCCACTCCCCCACAACCCTGTGAGGAATTCACTATGTTAGAATCTTTGTTACAAGCAATCTCTCCCCAAGACCCCCTAACAATCTTTCTAACATACACAAGATAGCACCCCACTATCTTTCAACAATTCTCACCAACAATGGCAAGAAAAACTTTACAACAATGTAATTGAAGAATAACAAATGTATGGCTGTATATTTTTATCAATATCACTCTTAAACAAATGGACTTAGTGCTCAGAAAAACTTTTCTTTATGAATGAAAAAGAATGAACAAAGTTTTTCCAAGAATGAGAATTTGAATGCAAGTGCAAGTGATATTGAATTTCACAATTGAGAGTTTGAAAATTGTTGTCTTAAATTGTTTTGATTCTCAATTGAATTTATAGAGGCTAAAAAGATGTTTTTGAAGCAATACTATTTTTTGAAAAATAGTTACCAATGAGTAGACACATATTTAAAATGACACCTATTCATAAAAAAGGTTTTCTAAGGGCTGCAACTAAAATAAAATAGCCGTTATGCACTTAACTTAAAAATAGCCGTTGCAAACTAATTTAACAAAAAAATTCGTTACCTTTTTGAAATGAAATTAGCACAATGAAATCAATTACACCATATATACATTATTACACCTCTTTGGCTTATGATCAATTAGCATTTAAAAAATAAAAACGTTGGATCAAAATTCAAAGGCTAATTGATTAAAAATGATTTTTGTTTTGAGAGAAATAATGCTGAAACAAAAATATTTGTGGCATAATTGGTTATATGTTTTTTCCAAAAACACAAATGATCTTTCTAATCAAAATATTTTCGTGCAAAAATATTTTAATGTAAAATTACATTTAAATAAAAATTATTGTGAGTGTGTGATTTATTTTCAAGAAATTTTTAGGCGTTGCTTTATATGGCGACTTAGAAAAAAGTTTGTAATTATTTTCTGAGCATTCTAAGTTGTTCCATAAGTTAAGAATGATAAATCAAAAAATAATTTGTCATACTTACAAAGTGTATAACCAAGAAGCCTAGACACTAATCTTCATTCTTAATCTTCATCTTGTGCCTCCATAGTTTTTCTTCTTTTGTGATGTGAGTTTGTTATCATCAAAACCCAGCCAAAGTTAGAAGGAAATCTTCTTCACAAATAACATTTTAGGTCCTTGGTCAAAACACTTTTGACCACTATTTTCATTAAAAAAATTTAAAACCATTTTGACCATGTGTTGCCATTTGGCATATGTTCCATTCTTATTCTGATACATGACACAACCGTTTCTTTGAAGACATCACAGTAAAAGAGTGAATCATCAAATTCGTCCTTGAATTTGCAAGGACCAATCAAATTCGTCCCTCGATTTGTTATAATATCTCATTAGTCCTTGAATTTGGCAGACGTCCATCAAATTCATCCCTCCGTCAAATCGCTCCGTTAGTGAGGCTGATGTGGCCTTCTGTATGTTGGGTTGTAATGTACACGTGTCATACAGCCATCCACGTGTACAGGGACCATTTTGATTGAAACTGTACAAATTTCAATTTTCACTTTTCAGTTCCAATTTTTTTTGTTTTTCCCCTTTTACCCCTCTTTTATACATACTTTCATCGTCACATTTCACTCACATACATCAAACTCGTCCCTGACTCTTCTCCTTCCCGCTAAAACCTTCACCATCTTCATCATCTCCAAACGCATCATCATTTTCATCGATCAAGGTAGATATCGTTTTGAAGGACGATTTTGTCGTCAAGGTAAAGTTTTTCCTGTTCATTTTCATTTTCGTTTTTGTTGGAAAAGATACGGTTTTTTTTTTATCTTCATTTTCATTTGTTTCCATTTCATTTCCATTTTTAAACTTTGTTTGATGCTTGCTTTGTTCTTCTTTTTGTTAATGTTGTGTTTTTTTTTTTCATGTTTTTTTTATTATCCATTTTAGGGTTTTGAGTTTAAGACTTCAAAATTTGTTGTTTTTCTGTTTGGTTACTAAAACTGATGATGAGATAAAAAGGGTATCTTTGTTTGGTTGATTAACACATTTTGCTAAAAAGGGACTCTTTCTATGTTAGTGAATTCTGTTTTGCATTTTGATGTTGTTTTGTTTGTGATTATGACTTATGACTTGTTAATGCCCCGTACTTGGGTTGCTTTTTGCTATGTAATATTTCTGCACTTTGCTATGCAATTACTTAATTATGACTTATTAATGCCCCAAATTGTGTCTCTTTACTTTTAACTTTGTTCTGAACATATATGCATCAATGATCAAATTCATATCTGTTTATATAAATCAAGGACCAATTTGATGGTTTTTACATATAATGTATGGACCGATTTGATAGTTATTCATGTAATTCATGGACTAATTTGATGCTAATATTAGGACAGAAATGTTACATTCATTCATCTTCAACCTCTTTCCACTGAGGGTATTACTTGAAGTTTTTGGAATTGAGGATTTTGGATTTCGAATTCAATATAAACAAATTAGTTTTTGAAGTTTTTAGAATAGAGGATTTTGGATTTTGAATTCTATTTAAACAAATTAGGGTTTGAAGTTTTTAGAATAGGGGATTTTGGATTTCGAATTCAATATAAACAAATTAGGGTTCGAAATTTTTAGAATTGGGGAAGAACGTTGTCATTAATTAATGGAAATTTTTTTGGAGATTTTGGACTGTAAATGAGAGATTGAAAAATTAGGGTTCCAATTTTATAGATTTGGGAAAGAAAGAGCCGTTGGAAAAAAGTCATGAACATGGCAAACATTTTTTTGCAAATCCATCAAATTCGTCCTTGGAAATTTTGTCACTTTCGGTCATATTAGTCCCTGCTTGCGTGGCATATGACATGGCAAGCCATGTGAATGGTTAACGGCCCACGTCAGCACCGTTAACACCACAACTTGACAGAGGGACTATATTGATTGACATTTGACAAATTCAGGGACTAATTGGATATTACGACAAATTGGGGGACGAAACTGTCACGACCCAAAAACAATAATCGTGACCGGCGCACGAAGTAGAACATTCTAGCCTGGCAAGCCTATTGATCAAACTTGACAAACTAAAAAAAATATTCTGATTCGGACTACACTTCCCAAAAAAAATATATTCACTAAAATTTTGACAGAGTTTCCTCTGTATTTTCAACGTTTCCAAGATTTTAATCATGTTTATCAACTTGTATTCTCATCCAGAGTTTTAAAATGACATATTTACATAATTGTACATCTCAAAATAAAACATTCCTAGATTCCAAATAGCTGCAGATACTCTGACACAACATATACATAAACAAAAGAGACATCCATCAAAGAAGCCTACCAAAAAGAGTGACACGGCTGAACCTTGAGTCTACTAGCAGCTTTTTACTTAACTGCTTGGAAATCTGAAAAAAAAAATAGAAAATGAAAGAGTTACTCAAAAGGGCACGAATAATTACCTTTCTTAAATCTAATTTCAATTTACAAATCTAATAGCCAAATAAAAATACAATTAATCGATAATAAAGTGACACATGAAATTCACAAATTTGGAAATTTATTCAATCGAAAGAAAACTATTTCAAACTTTCAATATTGTAAAGAGGTGAAAATCAAGTCCACAACTTTAAAGAAAATATAAAAATCTGTTATAATTAAAAGAAATCGAAATAATCATTTTTAAAGAGAATATAGAAATCGGATACAATTTGATAAGATCAAAATAATCAACTTTAAAGAAAGTATGAAAATCCAACTTTAGTGAACACAATCAAAATGGGTGAATCGAGATCTAGCTTCATCTCGTTGATAGCTCTTTCCTACTAAGAGTGGCCTTTCTCTTAGTGGTAGCTCTATCTAACAGATAGCTCTTTCCTCTCGACTCAAAACAAAATGTAAAACATTTTCAATTAGGGAGTGGCCTTGCTTGTGTTTTATCATTATTTTATTTTTATTTTTATTTTTTAAGTAAGTGAACAGGTGCGTTTCAGAAACTGATTGGTGCATGCAAATTCAGGGACGAATTTAGGTATTCACTCAACAGTAAAGTTACGGTTGTACTCGTGAGCATAACTTAATTGTTAGAAATATTACATTATATATATATATATATATATATATATATATATATATATATATATATATATATATATATATATATATGAATCAGAGTTCAAATATCAAATTTCTCACTTATTTATCTTAAATGTGAAATTTTAGCCATTACACCACTTGACCAAAAAGAAAGTTATCGTTTCACATGTCATTACATAGATTTTGAGTTTATAGCTCATGATTATGTCTGGCAATGTCATATTTTAATCTTTTAGCTTATACATTTATATGACAAAACAAGATTTGTCTATCAACATTTTTTTTTCTTATGAGTGTGCGACTTATTTTTAGTAGCTTATAACTTATTTTGATAAGCTAATTCAATTAACTTATAACTTAAAATTTATAGTTGATCATATTTTCTCTCAATTTTACACCGCTCAATTTATACTTCCGATGACTCTTATTTTAGTCTAAATTATTGACAAAGTGGGTTTTAAAAGAGCGGTCCGAAAGTATACTTTTGGACAAAGCCCGCATGGATGTATACTTTCGAAGAGGGATAATTTTGTCAAAAAAAAAAAAAAAAAAAATATATATATATATATATATATATATATATATATATATATATATATATTAAAGTTTTTCAAATTTGATAACATGTTAGGATCCAAAAGACATTATCGGCCTGTAAAAACTATGCTCAGCCCAAAGAAAACTTTCTCTTCGCAAAAAAGAATTAAATCTCAATTTCACAATATGAAATAGAACAATCTTCCTAAGACAAGCTCTCCTGTCAAAAAAAAAAAATCCTCCTAACATAAGTTCAAAACATGAAAATTTCAAGAACATTATACTAGGAGTAATTTTACGCTAAAAAAACTAAACGCGTCTACATTTGTAAGGACACAATATTTCAAATTGAAAATTAAAATCATTTACATATAACCAGACTCTAAAGACTTACATTTTGTCACAACCATCAGAATTACTAACTAAATATAAATTTGAGGCGTATCTGAGGATCTCATTAATTGGTCAAAGTGTCAGAGCCGTTAAATAAATTTAAATCTCAGGATAGAATTAGTTATAAGACGAGGGTTTCAAACACATTTATACATTCAACACTCAAGAAATCTAAGCAATGTGGAACTCTAATACAAATTCAATATACACTACGATGATAATTTTTCAACGAGGGTAATGTATCTTCAACTTCAGGCACTTTCGAAGTTTAAGTTGAACGTTTGAGTTGGTTTCGAGTGTCATATATTAGAGAGAGAGGTGTATAATGAATAATGTAGATGTGGCAAAAATTTTGCCTCACATTTAGCTAGTCTAAAGCAGTGTGAGACGTACCAACTTGAGTAGTCAGTTGAAACTTCCACCTGCCCCGTCCCTTGGTGGGCTGCTGAGTCAACCTGTAGTAAAATATTTTTACCATTCACATTTCATTAAAATAATAACACCTTCAACCAGCCATCATGGTTTTTTTGGTTGTAGTTAGATGAAATGACTACGGTCATTGAAAACTGATCACACATACAATTGAAGGACCTGTGATTCAAACCTCACTCACGACATTCGACCCTACAAATTCGACATTTTTACGAGTTGAGTTAAGACTTGTGGATAATCATAGTGAATTTTAACGAACAACGACGCCATGAGTATATGTAACAATAAATTCTAACTACTACCAAATAACTAAACCAAACATAATATCTTCTATGTGTCAATCAATAATTAAAATTAATATTATAAAAATAAATTAGTGCTTCAACAATAACATTAAAATAGTCTAGATTGATTTTTTTATCCCTGAAGGCAAAAGCCATTAATTTCCAAAATCAACAAATAACAATTATTTATTTCCCTTCGTGCACAATAATGATTTTCCTTTACATATTGCAAAAGAGCTATTAACCATGACAAACTAAAATCACATATCTACAGAAGTTCTTAGCCATGATAGAATAACCAATAATTCAAAACCAGTTAAGGGTAAATAACCTCAAACCATTGTCAAACAAGTTCCTTTCCTATCTTTTTCACTTTTTACAAAAATTTGTACAAAAGAAAAGTTTGTAAAAAATATCAATTTCACCAAATAGTGTGAATTTTCTCTTCTGTGTCAATCTCTAGAAGGAAAAAAAAAACATTTTAGCCAAATAAGATCTGAATGTGAATTATGTGATTCCAGTTACATCTCCAAACTCTGAGAATAAGAATATCTTCTAGGGTACAAATTCATGTAGTAGTACAGAGGTCTATTTTTTGTTGGTTAATAGCTCAGCAATAATAATATAAGTAACGACAAGCAAAAGCAAACATTAGAAATACTATGGACCAAGATACCCTACACTGTTACTTGTATTAATTTATGAAACTAAAACAAAAATGAAAACATCATGTGATGATTGTGAACTACAAGCCCACATAATAGTAGCAATAAAATATTACAATATTTTAGAAACCAGAATTCTTTCATTCTGGACCAGTAGCAAAGAATGATTCTCAACAAGTGGTTGTGATGAATATTGAGAAATCAAATCATTGTTATATCACTCCAACATACTATATCCATAAGAATTTTCCATCACATTCTGTCAGTTCAGCTTTGCTGGACCAGACCCCATTTCAGTACTCATCTATCCCCATCATAAACCACTAACAAACAATTAAAAATAATAATAGCCTAAACTTAAAGAATAATCCTAATTCCTAACCCAATTGCATACATTAATTTACCATTTTATCGTGGACTATGGAGTAGCTATGTAGTATGAGTTGGGACATCAAATGCTGAGAAGCATGGTTTAACCCAATTAAGAGAATTAATAAACTGAAAAAATGCTGAATTATTTGAAATTAATATAATGAAGAATATGATACAAATAAGGTAGGATACACATTTATATAATGATCTTCAGATAAATAAAAAATAAACTTCAACCTAATCATTACTAACTTCTAACTCCCTTAAATCAATATAATTCTAACAAATCCCTAACTATATCTAACACCAAAAGAGTTCTACGTTTTATAACATCGATATTTTATATTGAAAGTGCGTCCAAGTGTCCGATGCATGTGAATGTATTATACAATCACAAATTATGTCAACATATATAATTACATTTCAATCACTTTTATTTTTTTTAAATTATTACAAGTGTCAATGTATAAGTGTCATAGTGTTATATTGAATCCGGTATTATGTCTATGTTAATGTTTCAAAGATTCTACATAGAAGAGGTCCATGATTGTTAACTTCTACTTACATTTGCCATAACAAATTAGGCCCCAAGACTTATAAAGAAAAAGTTGCCAATAAACACAGGAAATAACATAGAAATGAATAGTTAAACACAGTGGATTACATTAATTAATTAGACCCTCTTGCTTGAGTCTGAAGCTGAAACTAAAATAAGTCAGCTCCAAATACTCATACACCACTGCATAATATGTTCCATATGAGAACAAGAACACTTACTAATCTGTATCAAAAACACAACACCCCAAAGTAAATAACTAACCTATGGACATTAGAAACTAAACTACCATGTGTTAACAAATCATATTTTTTTTTTATATCAAGCAATGGTTTAAAACCTGAACCGGACATCAAACATGTGAGACTTCTAGATCATGATTCAACCGCATTAAACCGCTCAAACCAAGACGAAACTGTGATTGAATTTGCCAAAATAACAAAACCACAGTAAATGTCAGAAGAACTGTCCGGTTCTGTTTTTTTACCGATATCAAGGTTTGATATCAGAATCATCCCAAGGAACATTTAGATCAGTTGAGACCAAAGAATCAATATCTTCCCAACTCCAATAGTTTGACATATCCATGCCACTACTTGTTGCAGGTATCTCCCATGGCTGTGTAATAGTGCCACTACCACTAGTGCTTGGCATTGCACTGTTGTTAATAGTTGACTCCTCCATTATTTTAAACTCTTCGCCATAGGTATATCCATTGGATGACCTTAAAGAGCTTGAGTTTGAGAATGGGAATAGAAAGCTTTGATTTTGAGGAAAAGGCATAGATGAACTCAGAAACATGCCATTATCAATACCAAACTCTTCATTATTACCTTCTGATTGATCTTTGGTACCCATTAGATTCTGTGGTGGCAAAAAAGATGGTGGATGAATAAGAGATTCATGCATAGAGGAAGGTGTGGTTTTTTTATTCTGCCTGTTGGCATTTGAGGTGGTGGTAGAGGTGCTAATAGTAGTTTTTGAGGTGGTGCTAATAGAGGTTGGAGAGATTGATATCTTGACTCTCTTATTCTTCCTAACACCACCCACAGGAACATTCCTTAGAGTACCACCTTTAGTCCAATGTCTCTTACAAGCCCTGCAGAAATGGCGAGGTTGAGACTTGTTATAGTTGTTGTAGTAACAAAATTTGGTATTTGTAGAATCACATCTTGGACAATTCACTGCCTCTAGTTGCTGATTTTGTTGCTGTTGTTTTCTCATGGGAGGAGTCTTTGGAAGTTCCAAGTTTTGATCTTGCAACAAGGTTTGGTTCCAATCAACACCTCTACTAGAAACTTGCTTAGAACTCAAGCCCATATCTTAACTTCAACCTTCTAAAGGTACTAGTAATAAGATAACAATAGGATCAAAAACAAGATTTTTTTTAATGCAATCAAATGAAAAAAAGTGATAAATTTTAGCCCTTAAGAAGAGAAATCAATAAGGTTAATAAGAGGATGATGAGATTAATATTATTATGTTGTTTATAGGCCAAACCGTGTAGAAGTGCAAGGGAATTGATGAATGAGAGTGGTTTGATAGAAGGAAAAGTCTAGGAAGGTGAGAAGAAATAAGCATGTCTTTTCTCTAATAAAATGTCTATATCTAATAGTGCCTATTTATGGCCTTATCTATCTGTAAAGGAACAATAATTATACTAATAAGATCAGAAAAAATTACTTCAACTTGTTTTGTGTGTGGTAGAAAGGAGTGGTTTAATTTTTTGATTGTTACTTATAGGGGCGTATATAGGTTTAGTGGAGGAATTGCCCTATCAAATTTATGGTAACAACCTAGGAGCTCAATTTTTCTTGCTCACCACACAAGTATTATAGGAAAAGGGAAATCACTACTAAGCCATTTTAAGAGGGATTTGAATGTCTGACATTCATCAATTCACTTATATTCATTTATGCATTTAGTATATTATGGTCGTTGAATCCGGATCAGACAAATCATATATCAAGTTTGCTACTTTAGAGTTTTAAAAAAATAAATTTACTTAAAAATTTGGATCATCCAATCTCGATCCAATTGTCAGCGATGTACTAACCATGTAAATTCATGAACTTCCGATTGTAGTAAATTCAACTTCCGTCTAAAGGATACTTAACCTCTAAGTTGAAGGTGGGTGGTTGACACGTGGAAAGGTATAGGCCATTGATAGTGCTCCAAGTGTTTTTGCTGTAAAAGGAAAATTGATGTGCATGATACTAAAATAATTTTAAGTACAGCATACTTGGCCAATGGCCACCAATACAAACACAAAGTTGGCAAAAAAAACGACAAGTACACAAAGGGCTAGTTTTTCTAAATGGATTAACATGACATTAGGGGAAAGGGGAGGTGGTAATAGTGGGGCCCTAGATTCTCATCAAGGTTAAAAACAGTTGGCAACACATGGTTTTTCTTGTGGAGAATTGCTTCTCCAATCTGTTTTTGCTCATTCTAATCATATGTGAGTTAATTCACACTAAGAATGCACCTACGTGAGTTAACTCGCATTGAAAATACATCTACGTGAGTTAATTTACGCTCGATTATTTTATGGGAATGAGCGATAACAAATAGGAGAAGAGCAATTCTCTTTCTTGTGGGACACAAAGAAAGAATGGATGTAGTGTAGTGGTGATTTATGGTCCAATGCCATGTGATTACACGTTGCAAGTTGGGTATATCTATAATGTTGCATGCACGTGTAGGTCTCATGTCTATGGCCTATAATGGTGTTGATTGAAGCATCCATGGCAAGGTAACTGTGCACAAAAATTATAAATGAACTTTGGAAAATATTTGCACATATCATTTGGATAGACAAACATTTGAGAAAAAGGTAAAAAAAAAAAAATTAAATAATATATATTTTTTTAAATAATCAAATGAGATGTCCCTGTTAGGGAATAAATTTTCACTTGGTTAATGTATTACTTCCTACATAATACTCATTTAATTTTCCAATCCATATGTACCACTAGTCAAAGACATACTCGCAACTATTATAAAGAAAATAAAAGAGTAGTAATACATACTCACAACCACCTTAGTCAAATATGAAATCCTGCAAGTTAAAAACTAGAAAACCTTGAGTCAAATAAGTTGAATCTTTGAAACCTTAAAACAGGAGAATTCTTTAAAAAAATAACACAAGGGAATTCTTGCGAAAATCGTTTCATGTTGATAAGTTGTTTTAAATTGACATGTTGTTATCGAAATTAAAAGTAATTCTTATCAACCCTTATTCACCTCAAATAAAGAAATCAATAATAAAGTAATCTCTTATAATAAGAAGGTTTAAATCTTGATCTTGACACACATCAATAATATATCGAATTTTATATTTATGTAGAAACTAGTAGAAAAGGTCTATAAGTATACACTTAATATCCAACATTCATTTGTGTTCCAAAAAAAACATTCATTTGTGTTGAATATATATATCCAATAAAATGTTATTGAGTTATATAACATGGGTCAAGATCAAATGACACCATGGTGTCAAAATTAGTTTGACATCAAATCTCATCCATTCATTTAATTTAATCTAAACGCTTAAATCTATCACCATATTAATTAACATGCACCAAATTACTCTCTATCACCTAATTAAGAAACATATATATATATATATATATATATATATATATATATATATATATATCATCATTAATTCATAATCAAGCATCCATTTTTATTTCCTTAGATTTATTTATTTATGTCATCAACACATACTCAAACTTTTTTTAGGGAGCACATACTCAAACTTTTTTCTAATTTTTTTATAAAATGAATGATAAAACTCATACTTATGGTTTTTTTTAGAAATACTCATACTTATGGTTGTTTGAGTCATCATCACCATCGATGATATTCTTTGTCTTTATTTCATACTCATACTTTTTTAATAATTAAATAAATGGTATTAAAAAAAAGCCAACAAGCTCGGCTAAATGATCAATAGCAGATACCATCAAACCACCCAAATGATTCTTGAATTGTTCATGTTAGTTTAGATTATTTTGTCACACATAATGTCTTATTTTTTTAGAGGACTCATCGTGTCTCATGTTTAACCGAATTACGCTTTATCATGTTTTTATAAAAATTAAAAAGTTTGTGTGAAAGAAATAATTTAGGGGAAAATAAAAAGGGTTTGAATCTACCAAAAATAAAAGGGATTGTTTGATTATGAATTGATGATGACAGATATGTTTCTTAATTAGGTGATAGAATATTTGATGTATGTTAATTAATTTGGTGATATATTTAAGCTTTTGGATTAAATGAAATGAATGGATGAGATTTGGTGTCAAACTAATTTTGACATCATGGTGTCATTTGATCCTGACCCATATAACATTATTTAAATATATTGTAAAGCTGAGAGTTGCTAATGAGTACTCTATGAATGCTTTTAAGGACCTTAAATAGAAATTTTTGTGAAAAATTATGTATTAAATTTCAATGCATCGAAAATTGAAATTTTAACTTTTTAGTGAATATTTCTTAATTTGAAATCTTAAAAAAAATGTCTTTAACTTTAACACACTTTTTTTTAGAGGCTCGTAAAAATTAAAAAATTAAATGTAAAATCATCTGTATAATATTTTTTTGGTCAAGAGGACATAAATCATGTGTACAGTATAAGCAATAGAATCATTACAAACATTTTAAAATACTACTAAGGGCATGTTTGGAGTACGACGAATGTCTTGACACAAATTAATTTGTGTACGATGGATCAGCCGACACGTTTGGACAAAGAATAACTGAAGTGTCATACACACACATAAGCATTATTTGATTTGATCTTCACAATGACAGGAACGTACAACAATGCCAATAATATATATGGCAATATCTAGTTAAATTATTCTGTAGATAAAAAACATGATTGTTTTATTTAAGGGAGATATGTATTTTGAAGAGTGGGAATATGTATTTGTATTTGGGATTCGGGATGATTAAGGGAGTTTTGTTCTGACAAAAATGAATGGATTTTGTATATGCTCAATGCTGATGAAGGAGAAGCTATAGGCTTATTTTATGTTTTCAGATGGGTCAAAACTTGTTTGATCTTAATTCTAAAAGGTGGTTGATAGCTACATAGTAATAGAAGAGATGAATTTGAATTTGGAGCTATTATTATGAGACAAACTAATGAGGTTGTTTATAGTCTTGATAAAACAGTCATATCTTATGATGATTTCATTATTTATCGAAATACTTAATTGTATCTAAAACATTATTATGAATGAAATGAACTAGTTTCCTGTTGTAAAAAAAAAGACTGTTGAAACGAAATACATCACTTCTCTCCTTTATTTTTCTCACATTTGATAGGATTTAGTACACTGAATTGAATTAATTAATTAATTGATTTGAGTCCTATAATTCTTTTTGGTAGAATATTTGAGTCCTACAATTTAGTGCATGGTTACATGCTTTATGCCACATCTAGGCGTATAATTAAACTACCATTACGGTAAGATATTAGTGAATGGCACTTGGCACATACCATTTTCAAAGATTAATGTGAATGAAAATCAACCTTGGTCGGTTGATTAGGTAAAGGGTCTCGTATCTTCAACTGATAAAATACAATAAGAAAATGACAAAACAGAATATTTGTCGGACAAATATGAAAATGACATTATCGAATTAAATCTAAGTTGAACTCTCTTAAACTTAGGTAGAGTCTTTTTTTATTTAAAAGAGGGTATAGTCTATTATGTCCAACTTAGACGCCAGCTAAAGACCATTAAACTACTATGGTCATTTAAAATAAATTTTATTAAGAATAAAAAAAAATAATACTATATCTTATGCACATATATTCTTTGGCGGCTCTTCTAGGTAGCTGGTGAAGCAAGCAACCACGTGGTTTTATCTAGTTTCGTAATAAAAAAAACAATCACTGTAATCAATTTTTTAATGATTAATTAATTGCCCTTTGATGAAACACAGTTAGGTGTGAAAATAGATTAGGTAATCTGTTGAGACTGTATGACATGTAAGCATTTAGCTTGGGTTTAAATATGTCTTTTACTAAATATAAACTAAGTCGGTGTTTTTATCGTTAATCATTTAGTTATAAAAAAAACCAGACTTTAGCCTATTTATCTTTCAAGTCTAACACAAATATTATTTATAAATCAAGTTTTTTATATCTCAACGATAAAAAAAATCTTAGTCATCACACTTTAAAGTTCCTTGCCTTTCTGAAATGTGTATTTTGAAAAAAAATCAGCATTGGTCCATCAACCAATAGATCGATAATTTTAGTCAATTGACTCACTCATTATACCGTCTAACCTAGAAATTTGCATGTTACAATTGGATCGGATTGAAAACCACTAATTGCTCTCAACATCCATCGAACGAACGACAGTTAATTACAGGTCGGCACTTTAGAGAACAATTGAGACACTTTTTAAATCGGAGTCACTTTAGAGAACGGTTGAGACACTTTAAATTGGATGATACGATTTAAAAAATATTCTCAAACGATAGTTAACTACCGTTCGCCTTTCCTGAATGTCTAAAGAGCAATTGTCGTGTTTTTGCATATCCAGATTCTGTAATCCAGACAAACATGTTTCGAAAAATGTTGGGGGACTAGAAATCATCACTTAGTCGACCGGTTCAGCCTGCTTCCTTGCCCAACCTTGTATGACGGCAGAGTTATTGTGACACTATAGCTAGCTTCCACACAGGATTTGTTTGCACGTGAAATTTTCATCCCTTTAAGTTATCAAGGAAATTTTTTTATTTGAGAAATTTTCATCCCTAGAAAAAAAAATGTCTTAATAATCCGGAGTTCGGCCGTGAGAAATGATAGTCTAACCAAGAATTGTTTCACAAAGAAATCGAACTCGGGTTCTCACAAACATTTCGTCCTTGATGAATCTCATTTACCACTTGAGCTCAATTACTTGGTTATCACATTGTTATATTTTGTTTCAAGTGTTTCTTGACATGAAACTCTTCACAAAATAAGCAATAAATAGACACGCATGAGCGTTTTTTTGGAGGTTGTTGTCGTAACATGAAAGTGACATGGTGATCAGAGACGCAAAAGTGGTAGGTTCAAATCTGTGAAAGTTACGTGAATGACATGAAAATCCTTGTAAGCTAAGCATGTGTAAGAACAAAACCACGAGAAAAGAATCCCTCATGTTGCAACTACACTTTTATGATTTGGTATCACATGGACGACTTCATAAATGGTGCATTAATGGGTATTTTAATTATAATCAAATCGTTCAATCTTCTTCAAAAAAATTGATTTTAATTGTTCAATCACACAATTAAGTGTATATTTAGGATCATGATGAGTCATCATAATTTCAGCAAATCCAATGTAATACCAAACATGCGTGTTGAAAAATTGAAATCCATTTCTGCAAACTTGGAATAAAGAGTTGCATCAGACGGGTGATGTTGTGTGACAGCGTAAATACAAGGTAGTTCTGACTACAGGGAACAGTCTTACCACATGTTCTGATTAGTGTTTTCATTGTATTATTTTCATTTACTTATCGTACAGTCCTGCCCGAAATAGTGATAACTACTTTCAGGCAATAATATGTAATACATTACAGATAACAGATGAGTTAAACAAGTTCTCTAGTCACGTAATGCGAGAAGTACAAGCTGAGAATTACACCCGCCAAAAAAAAAATACTAAAACTTAAAGTCCTCCTTCGACTTGCCGTCCTTTTCTTGCATCTTTCTTTTTCTTTTCTTCTCATTCTGGGCCAGATAAAGACCAAAGTTAGATACAGATCATGATGGTATGTTAAAATAACGTTAATATGCAGGTCCATATGATAAGTAGGGTTAGTTAACACACCTCTGCAACCATGTCACTGAAATCTTCTCGCTGACTACGCAACTTCTCTTCCTCCCTAGCTTCCTCATACCTGCATAGATCCAGCAGAGGTAAGAATCATTTCTTCAAAAAAAAAAAAAAATAACCCACTAAATCTGAAATAGAAACGATGAAAAGAGATTCATACTTGGCAGGCAGAACATTTTCCATGGCTTCCAACTCTTCTGGCAGTAAAGTGACGTCCACTTTATCTGACTTCTGACCTTTAAGCAAATCGACCTGGAAGTTCCAAAAAAAAAAAAAAACATGAAACATGCCACCTCCTAAAACAAATATCATTGAAAACAACCCTCTACCCTATTATTTCCTCACAAGAAAAAGAGAAAACACCTTACCCTTTTACCACCCGATTTATCCTGGGTGCCAGTGCCAACCACATAACTACAGAGAGGAGAAAAGGAAGTGTCAGAACTTGTCAATAAACAAACAATTATGGAGAGAGAAAAATGCTACTCAAATACTATATAAAGTTGCTGCAAAATTTACATACATGTGTCCGGGTACAAGTAAAGATCCTGCACCAATTTTTTCTTCTCTCTCTTCAAGCACCTTCATAGATAACGAAAAATAAAAGGTCAATGATATGACTAGTCAAACAGAAGTCAAAGTTCAGTAGGAAAAACTCACTTGATAAAGAGGCCTCTCAGGTTCCTTATTTCTCTGTTGCTTCCGTAGGTCAATAACATCAGGTGTCTCCACTCCAGTGGGAGTGCTGAGCAAAATGATGCAAAGGAAAAAGAGGTAAGAAATGAGTTCAAAATGACGGTAAATCAAACCAACCAACCTTAACCTCTCCCCGAATCGATCCACGTATACACCCAAACAAACATAAAAAGGGAGGTTAGGTCATTTCTCCAATAGAGCTCCCGTCTTTTGAGCACTTAAGGGTCTGTTTGGTTGGACGGGGATGGATTACTCTAAATCTTAGTGGTTTGGTTCATTTTTTTTAGAGGGGAGGGGAGGGCAAGAGAGCAAAAAAGTGGGGGATTTAGAGGGGTGAGATTGCATATTTAAATTTAGACTTAAATACCTGTATAATTAATGTGACTTTAAATATTACAAGGGTGAAAAATATAATTTTACATGTTACTTCCATTAAAACCCCTCCCCCGTCGAACCAAACACAGTATTTTAAAATCCTCCCCCCTCCCTTCTAAAATTCCTTCCCTCTCATCGATTAAACCTAACAGACCCTAAATGGGACCTGTGTGTCCACATTGTTTTTTTTTTTTTTTAATTTTCAACCAAGTACCTAACCTAATAAGCACCGCATCTCTCTAACCCAGCACCTCTGATAAATTTACTAAGTGGCCCTACTAATAAATAACTCAACATCACATTTCATCAATCATTTAAATCATACAGGTAATATTTTGACTACGAACAAGTGATAATGCCAAATATGCTTAATTGAAAAACGTGTAATTTATAAATGATTTTTGTTGAAATGTGGGGCCTAACTCATCCTTACAAAACCGGCTTGTAAGGTGAGAAGTGCCTCCTCTTTATAAACTCTGATCAAGCTTCCTATCTAACCGATGTGGGACTAAATCCACCCCCTCAAAGACAAGCCAACATAAGGCAACTAGGGGCAGATCGCAATTAAGGTGGGATTACCAACACACCCCCTCATGCCGGGGCGGGATTTCCAACACACCCCCTCACGCTCAGGCCTAATGGGCATGAAGCGTGGCAATGCGGAATCCCGACAACGGTAGATCTTGGATAGGCTCTGATACCATGTTGAAATTTGGGGCCTAACTCATCCTTACAAAACCGGCTTGTAAGGTGAGGAGTGCCTCCTCTTTATAAACTCTGATCAAGTTTCCTATCTAACCGATGTGGGACTAAATCCACCCCCTCAAAGACAAGCCAACATAAGGCAACTAGGGGCAGATCGCAATTAAGGTGGGATTACCAACACACCCCCTCATGCTCGGGGCGGGATTTCCAACAATTTTCTTTATGTTGGTGGGTTATTTTTCATTCAGAATAGCAATGCCTTTCAAAAGAAAAAAAAACTAGCAAAATCAAGGTGAGGCACTTCAGAACACCCACACTTTCTTTTGGTAAAATGAACAACCACACTTCAAACCTACATTACATATTAACAAGATAATGAAATGGTAAAACAACAATACCTTGATAGACTATCAACAGACTGAATACCATCTTCAAGTTCCTCCTCTTCCATTTCTTCTTCCTCCTCTTCCTCTTCTTCTTCCTCTTCCTCCTCCTCCTCCTCCTCCTCCTCCTCCTCCTCCTCCAAATCACCTCAGTGTTTGGACTTATCAACCGGCTCTTCCTGCATTATGAGAACATCAGTAAATTATGAAAAGAAATAACACAATGAAAATGATTAACATTTTAAAGTTGATATTGTATGAGGCTCTTTAGTAAAAGTTAGTATTGTATTTCTTATTTTTTTCATTCAACCAATAAAAGGACTGCCTCTTATGGGTGAAAAGAGAAGGAATTTTTAAAACGCCGCCACACCAAAAAAGTAATCAAGAAATAGCAATGAGGAATATATTTTGAAGTTTTGGATAAGCAAGGTGATATGATACAACACTAATTTCTCTCTTGCTTTCATCTCTACAATGTTTACATTAAACACAGGATAAAAAAACAAAAAGAAAACTACATATATGGCTGATATGAACAGGAAAAAAAAAAGAAATTACATATGCTTCAGAAACATTTTTACTATTGAAAACCAACAATGAAGTTAAAAAAAATGGGTGGCTTTGTAAAATAATATTTGATAAAAAGCTTCCACTCTAATTAAATGTTATAACTTCTAATTAAACCAAACCTCATAGTTAGGCTGATCTTGTTGTTGAACACCAAAAACATCTCCATACAGTGGGCGTCCATACTGTTTAGATGAAGATAAGTAAGCTGGTTAATAAGATAAAGGGGGAATCCAGAAACAAACAGTGAATTTATAAAGAAAGTATACTTCGTCGACAGGAGGCTTGCCCCATCCACCAGGATGATAACCGAAGCTTGCTCCAGCGGGTATGGGAGCATTCAGTCCTGGGATCTTCAGATGAGGGTAAGATGGTGGAGGACCATATCTCTGGGAAAAAATAGAACACATTTAATGTAGACACAAGGCCAATAACAGGATCAATGAAAAATGCACTAGACACTGTTCTTACCTGCATATTAATAAGCCATGGAGGAGGAGCGCCCTCAGGCATACCAAGAGCTTCTTTCAAGTCGTGTGATAACATACCAGGTTTCATCTCCCTCAACTTTACCTGCACACCAACCAATGTCATCATATAAACTAATTCCATTCTAATAATATATAAGTAAAATAAAAGAGCCAAATTAAAAGTGAAAACTTGTGAATGTGCCTGGATCACCAACACTCAACTAGATCAATGGAAACCTCTCATTAAAGCTAGAATAAGATAACACACTCTTAGATCTTTCATCAAAAGAGGGACTTGGATCCTCTCCTTATCTCATTCTCTCCTCCATTTAGTGTCTTTCTCTCTCTTGATATTCTCTCACTCTTAATCTTATTTTTTTTATTTTTTTCTCTCTTGATCTTCTCTCTAAAATTTAGAGAGAGAAAGACACAAAATGGAGGAGGGAGGAGAGGATCCAACCACTCAAAAGAGAAATACTTCATACATTTACACTGGAGCTTTGAACTGTGTCGAGGAGAGGATCCAACCTCTCAAAAGAGAAATACTTCATACATTTACACTGGAGCTTTGAACTGTGTCTATAGAAGTTCAAATTCAACAAAAAAAACACATAATGACCTAATAAACAAAATACTGGAAATAAGTCAACAACAATCTAAGTTTTTCCCATCAGGTGGTGGGAAACAAACTACTGCAAATGAGGAAACTGCATTTGAAAATTGAACCCAATAATAATTTGAGTAGTATATGCCACTTGATGATTTTATTTAGCATACAAGTTACAGCAATCAGATAAACTTTGCACGTTTATCAACCAAAATAGAAACTGTACATGAATTATATGTCCTAAATAATTAAAAGAAAACGAAAAGTTCTACTCAAATCAATCGTTGGGCCAAACACCTATTGCTCCACATTAGAGATCCACTCCTATGAAGTAAAAGTTACTGTGGTGTCCTAAGAGATAGCCTAACACTACAACAAAACCAAAATGTCGCACGAAATAAATAAGCACAACCAAAGCAGAAGTTACACTATATTGAGTCTTTCTTCAATACTTTCTAGCAAGGGTAATACCTCAAATTCTTTTCCTTCGTGATACAACTCCCCAAGGGATGTCAGTTTTGGCTTTTTTGATACTTAAAAAATGCATCGTGAAGGACCTAGCAAGATCAACATAAAATCATGTAAGTAAAATAAAATTGTAAAACACGAAGGCAAAAACACAAATGAAACCTGATAATCTATATCCATTTTTCCCATTTTTGGTTGCATACGTTCCCTTTGCTTTTGTTTCAACTTTTTACTGTCCTCTTTCTCAATATAAGCCTGCATGACACAATACTTCAGATTAAAAAAACAGCAACTACAACAATCTGGTGAAATGATTTAAAGGACATATGTAGCATAGGAAAACATCCATTTCATATAAAGTTCATTTATGAAACAGAAATTCAACAGAGGGACACAAGGCTTTTCCATCAACATCCCCAATATTACATATCTCTACTGCACGTGAGTTAATAATATATTGATTTTACAACAGGACTCCCACACTCTAACTTGCTATAAGTTCAAACAACTTATCAAAACCAGCAACACGTCCATCCAAAAATCTATATAAAATATAAAATTCTTCACGTATAACAACTTCCCAGCTACCTATTTAAATAATCTTGAGATTCTTGGAAAACAAAGCACAAGTTCTTAATTTGTAGTTCACATAAAAAATTCATGCAGTAGCCTAAGCATCTGATGGTACAGAAAAATGCAATTTCAGGAACACAGATGGCACATAAAATTCGTAAGTAAATCACAGAATGTGTACTTATTTTGATGGGAGGTTGTTCTGCACAACACACACATATATATCCAAACAGGTCAGATTACCTGTCTGATTTTCTCAATACCAGTGGCAGCAATGAAATCAGGAAGTTGAAAGGGTTGTTTCTCAATACCTCGTTTCCCCTGCCAAAACAATAACACAGCTTCTGATGAGATAACTATTAACTTAATATATGTCAGCATCAACTATATAATTGGGCTAAGTAATATCAATCATAAATAATTGAAGAGAAAGAGGAATTTCAGCCTGAACATTAAGCACAATGGAAAGGCATCTGAAAACTCAAAGTAGAGCTATTAGAACCTTTGTCGTGAATAAATGCCCATTAATATCATGCAAAAAAGCCATATAATTATAGGTCCCCAATTAGGCCTGCCTAAAACAAAAAAGTCGAACCGAACTGTACTGAAATTAACCGAGCAAATTCTGATAGTTTACGAACCAAACCACTATTTCACACACAATTTACTAACTAGAACTGAACCGAACTGCAAATATCCTCGTTTATTTTCAGGTTCGGTGTCATTTATAAACTCTTCGTGAATCCAAGATCCGCTCATAAACCTAAATCCTCTCTCTATCAATCATGAATCCTAAATCCATTTTCACGGTCACGATCTGTTCCTCAGGAGTCACAAATCTCACGATCTGTAGATTATGTATTTCACCATTAAAAAAAAAAATTGATTCGCAAAAAAACAGTTCAACTTGGGGAAAATTGTATAGCAACGGTTCGGTTTGAAATTAAGAACCATTAGTCTAGTTCGTTTGAAATAAATATATTACGGTTCGATTCAGTTCTTATGAACTGGTGTTATGGTTTGGTTCATTTCACTTTTTGACTGAACTGAATTATGAAGAGTCCTATAATCCCCATCATATAACATAATACAAGTGTGAGCACCATGTTCCCAATCAATATAACAAAGATAATAAAAGAGAAACAACTCAAGGATGCCCATTTCCAAACACCTACAAGTCCAGGATTGGTGATTGCCACAGCTGCTCCCCTGCAAGAACCACATACATACATATATAAGATAAACCTTATTGACTTCATCGTTTTCACCCTATTACTACATCACTCATGCAGGGTACAACCATCAGACATGCGTACATCATTAACCTATAAGTTAGGATGCTGACTAACCTGCAAAAAATTTCTCTTTTGACACCAATGCCTAGGCACAGGTACAGTGTTCCGATAAGATTTCAAAAACACCAGCAACTTAGGATCTGCTGCAGTTGCATCCCAAACCTGAAAATGAAATTATGAAATATCATTTGCATAACGGCCTTGAAACTAATTGTACAATATAAAACATTCTTACCTCAACAACATCAGGTCTTGAGCTAACTTGTTTCAGTTCAGCAATTTTCATTCTTCGTTGAAGCTGAACACAAGATTAAACTTTTTCAGAATGGATCTCCGCAGGAATACAACAGCAAATTTAGAATAAAACGCAAAATGAAATACACATGCTACAAATTGCTTCACCTTTTTCTTCTTGTTTGATACGCCTTTTTCTTTTTGCTCGTTATCATTTTCTTCATCAGAATCAGAATCAGAATTAGCTTTCTTTTTAGTAGCTGCAGTTTCCTCCGCCTCATCCTTCTTATCAGTTTCCTAGTATTACAATAGCAAACCTTTAATCAAAATTCAAAACAATAAACCAAAGAAGTTGCAATGACAAAAAAAAAATCAATTAAGGGCAGCACATTACCTCTGAAGCAGCGACATCAGTGAAACTAAATTTCTCAAATATTTTTCTAAATTCTTCATTCATGCCTTCATATAGGTCTACCTTCTCTGGTAGATACTCAATTTCAACTTGTTCAAAAACCTAAAAATTAAGAAGAAAAATAATAATTACACCAGTATGCTAGCTGAGATATTACAAATTCACCAATTACGAAAACCATTATCTACTTCGATGTGTGATCTTACCACATATACAATTTTCCAAAACACTCTATGATCAATCACAATATAGAACAATTAAAATAACTAGTTCAGTTTAAGAGCTTCAATCGAAACAAAGTATAATATTCTACTAAAAGCGCCTAATGAAAGTTCAAAAACCCTAATTTCACTACAATATCGATTCAACAAAACGCAAACACAACATTTAGAATCAATTTCAATATCACCAAACAATTTCATTCAGAATCAATTTCTCGAAGCTATAAACAACGAAAACCAAACGAATCAAAGTTTACGATAGTAATAAAAGTTAGAACGATGAAAATTGAAAACCTGCTTCGGATCAGTATTCTCCTTAGCATCATCACTATCTTCATTGGTGTTATGAGTTGGCTGATCGGAAGCTTTGTTGTTTTTCTTCGCCTTCCGGCGACGGCGGCGGCGATCGTTCTCCTTCGACTTCTTTACGGCGGGGGAGGACGAATTGGAGTTTGCAACGACGCCGTATTGGTATGGAAGTGTTTCCGCGGCCATCGTTGAGGGTTTTTAGAGAAATTGAGAAAAAAATTGAAAAATAGATTTAAAGGACAATTTTTATTTAAAAAAGTTTTAAGGATTTTAAAAGATTTTGTAGGATTTTAATGAGTTTGATGATTTTACACTATCGAGATTTATAATTTAGATTTTAATGGATTTAACTCATAAGATTTTAATGAATTTCAAAAGATTTTATGCATTTTTAAAGACTCATTGACAAAAATGATATAACACTCTCTTTCACAATATTTTCAATACGGACTCTTTTATTTATTTTACTTTATTTTTTTATGAGAGAGATATAGAGAGGAGAGAGAGATAAAGAGAGAGGAGGGAGAGGAAAAGGGAGAGGAAGAGAGAGAAGGGGGGAGAGAGGAAGAGAGAGAAGAAGAGAGAGAGAGTGTGAGAGAGAAGGGAGGAGAGAGAGGAAAAGAGAGAGTGAGAGAGGAGAGAGATGGTAAAATTTAAAAGAAAAAAGCTAAAATATTTGAAAGGTCCTGCAAATATGTCTCATTTGGCTTTGGATCCTTGTAAAAAAAAATTGTTTGCAAATTTTTTTTTTTTAAAATAGTCTCTGGGCCCATTAAAGCTGCTGACGTGGCACTCTGATGCTGACGTGGCGCATGCTAACTGTGCATAAGTGACCACGTGGCAGCTTATGTGGTAATTGAAAATTAAAAAAAAATCATTTTTAATTTTATAAAATGATTTTCAGTTATTAAAAATTAAAAACTAAATTTTAATTAAATAAAAAAATTACATAAAAGAAAAAGGGGGAAAATTGAAACTAGGGTTTCACATTTTCTCCCAATTTGTGACCTCATCTCCCATCCTCCCATCTCCTTCTTTCTGCAACATCTTCTCCATTTCTTCTTCTCCATCGCGTGTTCCTTCGTCTTCTCCATCGCGTGTTCCTTCAATCCATCTCCTCCTCAAGAATCGTTCTGTTTCATCTTCTTCATACTTCTTCTGCTTCATCTCCTTCACGAATAAGAGAAGATTTTTGGAAGATGTCGAGCAGCAGAGGTAATTCAAACAGCAGGAGGCTCACATTCCTATTCAATTTCCAGAAATGAGGCAAGGGCAAGTCGTGCTTCTGCTCGAGTTCCAGAAATGATGCAGTCTATGTTACCGGTTTGTGGGTGCAATCTACCCATGAAGGTGTACATAGCTAACACATTTGATAACCAAGGGCGTGGGTTTTGGAAATGTCGTAATTGGAATAGCAAGGTTAGGTCTATTTAAGCTTGTTTGATGTATAACTGATAATGTGTATTTGTTGTTTAACTGATAATTTAAGTTGGTCCATGGATTATTTTCACAAAATGTTCATACTTGTGAGCTGTTCATATGGGATGATGACATTGTACCAGGGGTTACACCCATGATTCATGTTGATCCTGCTATGGAGTGTCAATGGAGGATGATAGGTCAAGGGTGGAAGGAACCAATAGCCAAGCTTGTACCAAATGCAGCAACATTGAAGAAATCGTGAAGACATTTGAGTCGATTGAAATTGCAAAGTGGAAGACAAAGTACAAGGCTGAGAGGAACAAAGTTATGTGGATGACATTGGCCTTGATGATGAGCTGTTTTTGTTTGGTGTGTTTATGCTAAGAATTGATGTGATGTAATAGTCTTATTTTGATGTAATAGTCTTATTTTGGATTGATGTGTTATGGATCAAAGATTGTATTTGTTGAGTAATGAATTGAACTAGTTTGGCTACTTTGTTATCAATCAAAGTTGTAACTCATTTTGTTGTTATTTAGTGTATTTTGTTGCTTTATGTGCAAATTGTTTGTTTAAGCCATTATCAATTAATCTAAACAAAAGGCATTATAAGCCATTATCATTCAGAGTTGGTTTGGCTACTCTGATATGAATAAAATGTTTTGCATTCACACATTGATATAAACAAAAGGCATTTGTAAGCCATTAGCATTCAAAAAACAAACATTGTTTAAGCCATTACATCCAAAACAGAAGGCATTGTTCAAGCCATTACATCCAAATCTAATTAATCAAAAGGCATTTGTAAGTCATTAACATTCAAAATACAAGCATTGTTTAAGCCATTACATCCAAAACAGTAGGCATTGTTCAAGCCATTACATCCAAATCTAATTAATCAAAAGGCATTGTAAGACATTACATTTTAAAGCACAACAAGTTTAAATCTCCTGAGTTAATTCTCCTTCTCCATCATCTATACCAACTTCAATGGGGTTTGTCTCCATAGTTCCTAGTGCACCTAATTTAGGTTGAGGCCCAAAGTAAAAGGTTCTGCCACTCCTTCTTAATTTTTTGAAATTGTATTTTGGTACATTGGCAGCTGATTTTTTCTTAGATGCTTCACACTTGATTCCTTTCCATGACATGATGGTCTTTGCCTTCTTTTGTAAATGGGTAACATCATAGACCATCTTAACATGTTTTTTCTATAGTAACATATACAAATATCATGTAATGAGCTTGATATTTTAATGTATAAATTTACCTTTCTTGGAGCCTTAAATGGTGCAGGTTGACCATCCATATGTGTTGCACGTTGAGTGTTCAAATTCTGTGACTGTGCATTTGGTTGTGGGTGAGACATTACATTCACATCCTTAGTCTTCACAAGTTTTGAAGTCACAGGTTTTGACTTTGCATTTGCAGCTGCTTTCACATTCTTTGATGCCACAGGGTTTGGTTTCACAGTCTTTGACATGTTGGGATGCTGAGATGGCTGAGATGAAATACTTTGAGCATTCTCAACTTCAGTGTTGACATGCTGAGATGGCTGAACAGGGACTGTTGCAGGTTGAGCATTCTTTTGCTCAGCAGGGACTGTTGCAGGCTGAGATGTATGTGATGTAGGTTGAGACGGTTCTGCTGCATCTTGTGGTGCATTCCTGGGTGGTTTCCTCTGTGAAACAAAAGAAAGATAGGTACATCAGTATAGACTTGTGAAAAATAATAATAGCAAGAAGGCATTATTTGATGATTATTACCTTTCTCTTTTGAGCCTCTGGGTTAATTGTAGTACTTTTGCAGCTTCTGTTGTTATGCTCAATTTTGTCACATTTTGTGCATCTATACTTGGTATTCTGCCTCTTGTATTTTCTGCCATCAGGTTCCCTTCTTCTTAGTTTTTTTGGTCTTCCTGGACCTTTCTTGTAAGTTAGAGGAAGCATTTCTTCAGCATCAACATTTGGCCACATGTCTTGTCCATTGATTGCACTGACACTGAAGTTATAACATCTCTCATATGTCTCTCTGGAATAGCAATCATCTACAAAGTCTTCTGGTCTCTGAGACCTTTTACCCATTGCAGCTACAACATGCCTACATGGGATTCCCACTAATTCCCAAAAGCCACAGGTACATGTTTTCTTTCCGATGTCAACTATGTATTGGAAACCTCCATACAACTTTTGAACCTCAAATTCATCAACAATCCTCCATGTTGGAACCCATTCCACACTAAGTGCAACCTCCATATCAAGTCTTTTCCTAGGCATTGGCATTATTCTATGTTGCCAAGCACCAATCTTAGATCTAATAGTTGAAATTCTCGACATCAAATAAGTTCTAATCCATTCACACATTGATATTACTGGCTTGTCTCTTGCAAGCAAGATTGTTGAATTAAAAGCTTCATAAAGATTATTCATTAAAACATAACATTTGGAGTAGTAGGTAAAAACATGCTTACACCAAAGCTTAGTTTCCACTTTCATAAGCCAATCCCATGCTCCTGCATCAAGTTCCTTCAGCTGCATCATCTTTTGTTCTCATGCCTGATAGTAGGTTGCTTTAGCTGCCCCCATCATCAAATCCCTAATTGCAGTGCCTCCCCCAAACTTTTTCTTGAAATTAATATAGAGGTGTCTCAAACATAGTCTGTGTTCAACTACCTCAACTAACTCATCAAACACAGACATCAATCCCTTAAACAACAAAACAGAAAAATATTACATACTTGTAAGTAAAAGTAAATTAAACAACAAAAAATTAGAGGCTTTGTAAGAAGTATACCTTTTGTTGATCTGAAATGAATACCCATTTCTTCTCAGTACCAATATCCTCAAGTAACAATGTTAAAAACCATCTCCAAGATTCTTTGTTCTCCACTTCAACAATACCAAAGGCTAAAGGATAATATTGGTCATTAGCATCTCTTCCAACTGCTATCAATAGCTGACCACCATATTGTGTCTTCAGGTGACACCCATCAACACCAATGAATGGTCTGCATCCAGTCAAGAAACCTAGTTTGCAGCCTTCAAAGCAAAAATAGAATGAACCAAACCTGGGCTAAAGTGTTGGTACTGGTCTTTCAGTGTTGATTTTTATAGTGTTTTTAGGATTTACCCTCCTAATCTCAGCTGCATACCTCCATAACAGTGTATATTGTTTTGCAGCGTCACCATCAGTATTTTTTGTGCTTCCTTCTTTGCCTTCCAAGCCCTACCAAATGTAACTCCCTAAGCATGATCCCTTCTCAAGTCCTTCATGATGTATGTGACCCTTAATTTGGAAGAAGAACCAAACATATTTAGCATGACAGCTTGTGTAACCCACTTAGAGGTAGCAGATCTATTATCTAATGTCCTTGCACATGTGTGCTCCCCAGACCAAGTTTTTATTCTATATGTGTGGGCCCCACCAACTTGACTACATAAAGCAACAAAAGCACAATCATTCTTACAAATTACTCTACATCTTGTCTTGTCATTTTTCACAAACTTTAACTCCCACCCATTTAAGACAGTCCACTCAGTTATTGCTTCTTTGAACTCTTTTATAGACTTAAACTCCATACCAACCTTAAACTTAAACTTTTTGTTTAGTTGTTCCATCCTAAAATTCTCATAAGTATGACCTTTCTCACTCTCAGAATCATCAGGGTCAGAACTTTCTAACTCATCACTCACATATTCAGCATCAATTTCAACTCCATCTAGCATCTGATTGTCTTGTGTTGAACCAGCTTTACCAGGAGCAGCTTCAATCATCAAATATTCTATACCATTCATAGGTATATCATCAGCAAATACAAACCCATCATCCAAACCTAGCCCTCTTTCATCTTCACTGTCATCAAATGTGATTCCTCTAAACTCACCATCAGTACTACAATCATCATCATCAAATTCATCAGGCTCATAATCTTCATCATAAACAACCTTTTCCTTCCCCTTCCCATTAACAGACCCATCCTTAACAGTTTCATTTTCTTCTGCAACAATATACTTAGGAAAAAAACTATACCACCTTCATTGTCAACAACATCATGCTCAATGTATATATCAACCTTACATTGTTTCTTACTAGCATAATCCTTGATTGCATTAACATCTTCATCTACCCTAACTAGTTTAAAATCAACCTCTGCTTCAACAATCCACCACATCCAAACCCTTTCTCATACTTAAACTCTTTATGTATGTCTTTTACATACCCATACAGTTCAAAATAACACCACTTATCAATATCTATATCAACCACACGTTCTTCACCACCCTTGTAAGTTATAACCTAGTCCCTTACAAACAACCCTCCATGGTGAAAAGCAACCTTAATCGACATACTATGCATGCAAAAAAACAAAAATAAATAATAATCAATAATCACTTTTACTCACGTTTTGGTCCCCACAAACAAAACAACAAACACAAGACAACAACACAGTGATTTATACAACTACTACATTTAAAAATCATAAAGAGGGTTACCTTTCACTGTCTTTAACTTTAAGACAATCACAGCTGTCGAACACACTCTAAAATGGTGAAATCTCAACCGTCAAACACAAAGCCCTTGCTAAATCTCAGTCGTCGATTGAATGAAGGAAGAAGGAACAAGCGATGGATGAAGGAGGAAGAAGGAACACTCGATCGATATTGGTTTCAACTGAACACGCGATGGAGAAGATGGGAGAAGAACAATCATGAATTGGGGGAAAATGTGAAACCCTAGGTTTCAATTTTCCCCCCTTTCTCTTTTATGTAATTTTTTTATTTAATTAAAATTTAGTTTTTAATAACTGAAAATCATTTTACAAAATTAAAATTGATTTTTTGAAATTTTGTTGTACTTTGATTTTTATATACTGTTAGTAGATTATTATTATTATTATTATTATTATTATTATTATTATTATTATTATTATATTAACCTTGTAACAACTTTTATTATTTGGTTATCCATCACTCTTATTTGTTGCCCGTAAAAACCATTATTCCAACCCTACTTCTACTTTGTTGTCGTCAACCGCTGCTTCAGACATCGTCTAACGTGAATTGTGAGTAATCCATTATTCCATCGTCCACGACGTATTGTTATCGATTATATCGTTATTGTTTCGTTACTTTATTATCATTATTTAATTAAGTTTTAGGGTAAAATAATAAATTAATTTTAAAATCCCTCCCCTTCCTTTGTGAACCAAACAAATTTTTAATTAAAATTCCTCCCCTCTCCTACCCTCCGTTGAACCAAACAGACCCTAAGTGGAACCTATGTGTCCTCGTTTTTTTTTTTAAAAAAAAAAATTTCAACCAAAAATCTAACCTAATAAGCACCACATCTCTCTAACCCAACACCTCCGATAAATTTTGTAAATGGCCCTGCTAATAAATAACTCAACATCACATTTCATCAATCATTTAAATCATACCAAGTAATATTTTGACTACGAACAAGTGATAATGCCAAATAAGCTTAATTGAAAGACATGTAATTTATAAATGATTTTCTTTATGTTGGTGGGTGTTGGAACATTGTGTGAAGTTGGAAAAAAATTGAAAGATTAAACACTACATAATAAGACTTTGAGCTAGTGTGATGTGAATTGAAAAAATAGAGCGGGGGTCCCACATAAAATAGAACACACACATTAGTAGTGTTTAAATTGCGGTATTTAATTTTAAATATTTGATATTGATAAAAATAATAGTAATTATTATTTTTATTCGTGAATATCACTTCCCATAAATTTAGTTTATGTTGTTTGTGATAAGAATAAGAATTCAACTGAGTTTCTTATCTTTCCTTCATTCATATCCAATGAGTTTGTTTCATCCACTTTTGTGGATTTGTTTATTTTTGATCTTATCCACAAATGTTGTTAAGCTGATTAGTGATTAAGTTTCCTTTTGATCTTATCCATTAGAGTAATTGCTACTGCTATTTTAGCTAAAACAGTTACAAAATCTCTATATAAATAGAGGACTACCTCTTAGTTCAAAAGAGTTCTATTGAGTTGTCGAGAACTCTTTCTCTCTTCTCACTTCAGCTTGTGTTAACGAGTTATTCTTTCGGAATTAATAGTGTTCTTAAGACCTTAGTCCCTATTCGGTATAATGTTCCTTCAGAATTAAGAAAGGTCTTAAGAACATAGTCCCTTCGACAATATATATCCCTTTGGAATAAAAAGTACTTTGGAATAATAATGTCCTGTCGGAATTAAAAATGATCTTAACGGTATATAAATATAATAGAGTAATCACAATACCATATTAGAATGATTTAAGTATTAAAGAGTGGTCTAAGTATCATATTGGAGGTAAAACATAAAATAACACAATGAAAATGATAAACATTTTAAAGTTGACATTGTATGGGGCTCTTAAGTAAAACTTAGTATTTTTATTTCTTTTTTTTTTTTTCATTCAACCAATAAAAGGAGTGCCTCTTATGGGTGAAAAGAGAAGGATTTTTTAAAACGCTGCCACACCAAAAAAATTAATCAAGAAATAGCAGTGAGGAATATATTTTGAAGTTTTGGATAAGCAAGGTGATATGATACAACACTGATTACTCTCTTGCTTTCATCTCTACAATGTTTACATTAAACACAGGAAAAAAAACAAAAAGAAAACTACATATATTGGTTGTTCTTAAACACAGGAACACATTTAATGTAGACACAAGGCCAATAACAGGATCAATGAAAAATGCACTAGACACTGTTCTTACCTGCATATTAATAAGCCATGGAGGAGGAGCGCCCTCAGGCATACCAAGAGCTTCTTTCAAGTCGTGTGATAACATACCAGGTTTCATCTCCCTCAACTTTACCTGCACACCAACCAATGTCATCATATAAACTAATTCCATTCTAATAATATGTAAGTAAAATAAAAGAGCCAAATTAAAAGTGAAAACTTGTGAATGTGCCTGGATCACCAACACTCAACTAGATCAATGGAAACCTCTCATTAAAGCTAGAATAAGATAACACACTCTTAGATCTTTCATCAAAAGAGGGACTTGGATCCTCTCCTTATCTCATTCTCTCCTTCTCCATTTTATATCTTTCTCTCTCTTGATATTCTCTCACACTTAATCTGAGAAATATTTCATACATTTACACTGGAGCTTTGAACTGTGTCTATAGAAGTTCAAATTCAACACAAAAAACACATAATGACCTAATAAACAAAATACTGGAAATAAGTCAACAACAATCTAAGTTTTCCCCATCAGGTGGTGAGAAACAAACTACTGCAAATGAGGAAAGTGCATTTGAAAATTGAATCCCAATAATAATTTCAGTAGTATATGCCACTTGTTGATTTTATTTAGCATACAAGTTACAGCAATCTGATAAACTTTGCACGATTATCGACAAAAATAGAAACTGTACATGAATATATGACCTTCCCTTACTCTCGTAAGCTTAATCCATGTAAGCAGCTTCGAGTTTTGGTTGGTGATGTTAATCTAATTTATTGTTGTGTTGTTGACATAAATATATGATTTTTCAACAAATTATAATATTGTTGGCATAAAGTTATATTATTCTTACCAAAAGTTATGTTTTTGTCAAAATATTATATAAACTGCACCAAAATAATATGTCATTGGCAAAAGTTGTATTATTCTCTATACAAGTTGGAGCAGAGAACATTATAAGGAAAGCACAACCCAAAAAACAGCAAAATATAAATGAACATGAAAACTTAAACTTTACTTGATCCTATAGGATGAGAGGTAGCAGTGTCTCCAAATAGGATCTGTTTTCAAACCATTGAGTTTTGTTGGATGGGTTGATGGGCTCACATATGCTAGTTGTGAGGTCAACCTTTCACCACCTCGCTTCCACCACATAGTATTGTCATGATAGGCAATCAAAATGAAATCTATCTCCTCGTGAATGTGTAGTGGAAGCATCAAGATCATTGTATGAGTCGGAAGAGCAAATAACCCGGCTTCGTTGGCAAATGGAAGTTCCACCATTGGTAACCATATTTGATTTTGAAACTAATCCAACTTAAATATCATTGTCTGGTTCTGTTCCATTTGAGTAAAGGAGCATCATAATGATGTGCAAAGCATACAAGGGTAGGATGCACAAAATCATTTGTTACTTGGGGAAAGGGTGGTTGAGTAGCTATGTTAGTGTACAAGTTGAAGGCGAGGATTCACAAAATAAGAGTTTGGTGGTCCTATGCTGTTGGATGAGAACTCAAGGAGCTTGAAATCAGTATCATAACACGACTTAAAACCATACTCCAAAGAAAAAGATTCACCTACTACCAACAAAGAGTTAACAGTAGAATCTGCAAAAGGAATATTAGACAATTTTCTTGTCGTTGGATTACTAACCTTGAAATAGAATTGAAACTCTTATCTTGACACAGACAAGACCCATATCAAAACTGATTAACTTATAATCAAAATTAGCAGCATCAACCAGAAATCGAAACTCATATGGATTAAGCTCAAGAAGAAAGGGAACATAATAATGGGAAACAAATACGGAACAGACATATCAATATTTCGCACGCTCGTTATTAGTGAATATCAACACGACGTGTCAAGGAGATGGATTTTGAACTAGAACCCTAAGAAGGTTTCTTTGAAATTTCGGCTTTTTGATTTCATTGAAGGTTTTTACGAAAGAACATAGTCTACCGGTGACCTTCGCCGGAACCGGTGACCTTGCACCTCTTTTTTAAGCCATTTTTTCTCTACAATCTCGCACAATATTTATCTAATTTATTATAATAAATACATATTTACCTGAGATTACTCAATGTACATAAAACAAGATACATTCAATTGTAATTTTTCAGATTTATCCTTTATATGATACATTATGTGACGTCCTATGAATACTATTGCAAGAAATATAATTCTTACAAATGTATTCGGTTAATATTTTATATTCCAAGAAACATTTTTAAAAATTTATAACATTTAAAATATGAAATAGAAATAAAAAAAAATAATAGACGAAAGTGGGTAGTTATTAGTAGTTATGTTTCATTTCCACTTTCTTAACATAGAAATATAAAGTTGATAATTTGTGTGTAAATTTTATCTTTATCTTTATATATATAAATGTTAGGTAGTCTTGACAACCCTAATGACTAACCCTAACTTTTCTTTTGAAAGAAATTTATGAAAAAAAATCCTTGCTGAGAGTTGAACCACATACCAACTTCTAATAGGTCACAGCTGTAACCACTGGATCACTAATGGTTTTTGTGACTTATAATTGCTTTTATTTTATATATATCTACGGCAATTATAAAAAGGGGGGTTTGAATATTTTTATGCACAATCTAATATATTTTGGTTTGTGATATGAAATATATTTTAATACTCAATAATATATTTTTATACTGAATATGATATATTTTGGTACTCAATTTGAGATATTTTTGAATTAAATCTAATATACTATTTTTATATTGAATATGATATATTTTGGTACTCAATTTGAGATATTTTTGTACTAAATCTAATATATTTTTGTACTTAATAATATATTTTAAAATTGAAGAGTAAACCCGTTAAATAGTTATGAGAGAAACCTAGCTCAGTTAAAAGGTTATAAATAGAGGAGAGCATTAGAGAATTAGGGTTACAACAAACAAGAAAAGATTAGAGATCAAAAGAAAACTAGGGTTGTGGAGAGAAGAAGCAAGGAGACAAGTGAGAAGAACCTGGAGAGAGATTTTACCGTTAGGAATATCAAATTCTGCAAACCAAAGGTAAGGGGGAGTCTCTATTCACCATAAGGGGGAGTCTCTATTCTCATGTCTTTTATTTTGGCCTAAAAAATAGGAAAATCTTCCAGGTCATGGCAAATAAGTTATTAACATATATATAATGATGTGGCTTTGCAGTTTTTCTTTAAACCTTATAATGTGCCTTTGTTGTTGCCCATGTTCTGTTTTCAATAACTTCAAAAATCCTTGAATCTATCCTCTCTATTAGAATCAAAAATCAGCCAAAGTATGTTCTAAAATTTAGTGAGATTAATATACTTCACATTTATAATTCACATTTTTTGTGTTATGTATCATAACTAATGTGGATCACATCTGTTTTAGGATGACATTGGTGAAAACAACCCCCATATATATATATATATATATATATATGTATGTATGTATGTATGTATGTATCTTTTGGGCTCTATGTCTCTACTTTTTATCTGAATTGTTAATTAATTAGGTCATTATTTTGTTTGATTGTTTTATACATGTATCTTTTGAGCTCTATTTCTCCTTTCTTTTTATCCGAATTGTTATTTAGGTTATTATTTTTTGTTCTTATATGATGGATTAACATTCTTATCTCATGAAGTATGGATAATTTTTTTTTATCTCAATCATTTATCTTTTATATACAACTACATTATTATACTTTGCTAGGAAATGAGATGATTTGCTTTTGGAGAAGACACCGTATATAAATTTGCTCATGTTTATCTATACATTTGCATTACAAGAATTTGGAGAGCATTAATTAATTGTTTTTTTTTGAATGAGTATTAGTTGCTTGTATCTTCTTATTCTCAACAAAATAACTCATCTTTTATTTCGGTATTCATCTCCATATCTTCTTTTTTCTGGACAATTTACATTAAGCTAAGACGATTTATTTGCAACCATTTTAATTAATGTCTACATATATTTTTATTGTTATCTTCGATTTCATATATTATCAACAACTTCACTATATGAATGGCTATATATTATCAACAACTTCACTATATATTTTAATTAATGGCTATATATTTTATGATTTTTTTACGGACTAAACATTCAAAATATCCGCGCAATGCGCGGGCTTATATCTAGTACTAATAAATGTTAAGTAGTGTTGCCCTAACCCTAATGATTAACTCTAATTTTTAGGGCTGAATTTTTTTTTTTATAAAAACTCCTGGTGGGGATCGAACCAGGCACCACATGCTTCCAATTCACAACTCTTACCATCAAGGTACTGATGCTTTTTTTGTCATATGATTGCTTCAATGTTATGTATTCAACACAAATCCTGGATCCTCTTTCTTTCAATCTCACAATCCCCTAAATCATTTCTCATTCACTTTCATCTCTAGTACTAATAAATGTTAAGTAGTGTTGCCCTAACCCTAATGATCAACTCTAATTTTTAGGGCTGAATTTTTTTTTTGATAAAAACTCCTGGTGGGGATCGAACCAGGCACCACATGCTTCCAATTCACAACTCTTACCATCAAGGTACTGATGCTTTTTTTGTCATATGATTGCTTCAATGTTATGTATTCAACACAAATCCTGGATCCTCTTTCTTTCAATCTCACAATCCCCTAAATCATTTCTCATTCACTTTCATCTCTCTCACCATCATGCAATTGAACCTAATAACCATAACCCGCCCTTTTTGACAGAGCTAATCAATTTTTATGAAAAAAAAGGTCTCCAAGGAATTGAATCAGGTAGCACATGAAAAAATCATTTTTTTTAAAGTCATTAACGTCATTGCAATTCATTTTCTGATAGCAGTTCATTTTCATTATTTTTGTTTTCTTTTAGTTACTACATAACAATTCATTTTCATTATTCTTTTTTCTTTCTGTACCACATATCAGTTCCTTTTCTTTTTTTTATAGCTTTAGAAGCCATTGCAAACTTTTTTATTTTGTTTTCTTTTCATTACAATATTCACTATTATTTATAATTTTTTTTGTGTTTATTTCCATGTTTGATTACTTTCACAGAATTTAATTTATGACTTTCATTTCATATTCATTTTTGTTGATGTAAACTGAATGTTTCTTATTTGCTTTTTTAAAATTTTACATGTCGATCACTCTCAATCACCACTTAGTTTGATTGTTTCTATGACTTTAAATGTAACTCAAAAATTAATAATACAGTCAGTTTGATACTTATATATGAAACTCTACAAAATCCGTGCATCGTACGATTTGATAGTTATATATGAAGCTCTACAAAGCCCGAGCATCGCACGGGTTAGAGTCTAGTTCTTAGGAATAAATAATAAGTGGGAACAATTTTGATAAACTTGTACCAAACATGGAAATGTAAAATTTCTAACTTCACTAATTTCCTAGGAATATTTGTGGTAAGATGGTAACAAACACACCCCATGGCTTAGAACACCACATTTTACACATTCTCAAAACATTTGTATCAACATGTAACCAAGGTTAAACATTTAAACAATTTTAAAAATCAATCATTCACAAATACTTTCATATATGATTGACTTTCGTCTTAAAAACCGCAAATTACATAATAATATTTTTAATCAATAATTTTACAAATATTATTAAGTTCAATATCTTATAAAATATAAGAGACGCTTTCCCATTGATACCTCCAATTAGAGGGGAGCTAATTTTTTTTTTTGAAATAATGTATGTTATAGAAATACAATTTCTTGTAAGCATGTGTTTGCAAATGTGTCTATTATTTTACGCATTTGTATTTTGTACAAAAAGAAGGAAGAAAAACAAGATAAGTACAAATACTTTAGACACATGATAGATCAGGATTTCAATTTGACGGCAGACCAACCGATGAAGAGCTAAAAAATGAAGTGAGTGTCGGCCTTCAACATATGATGTGTTGAGAATGGCTTAGTAAGGTAACTGCCACGATCGTGATTTGTCACTAAAATAATATTTACTTAGCTTCCCTTCTTTATAATTAAGAGTTGTTACAATAACAAATAGTTGGATAATTAAATTCCAAAGTCTACTCCTAACAAAAAACCGATTAAAGCTTTCCAAAACTTTAAGTATATCTTCCACCATCTTTTTAATTCTTTTCAATTTATGTAATTTTAATTCAAGCACTTTATCTTTTTTTGTCTAACACTTATTTAAAGCACTGCCTTTCAATTCATTTATATTTTTACAAGTTTGATTTTCCAGTCATTTCCATTTTAGCACTTTACATTTGAAGTTGATCTTACCTGATCAGAAATGGACTACCGGTGCAGTTGTATCTGGGATGAATATGAATGTTCGCTGTTGACTAGAACGGCAGGGGGTGTGTACCTGCAGCCACTCTGACGCTCAAGTTAGTATTGAGTTTGAGGAGGGGATTAGAGAATGAGAAGAGTCTAATCTTGGGAACTACTGAGAGTCCCCTTTTTATAGAGGTGGGTGGTGCAGGAGCCGTTGTGTGGCACACGTGCGGCTCAGCAGTTACGAATTCGTGGGAAGTGTAATCGTCGAGGAGAGATTCGCGGGAGCGTGTGAGAGACGTTACTGACTGTTTGAATCAGTCTCCGTTTGCTCCGAGCACCCCCTCGTGGGGAGGAGGTGTGTTACGAGTAATTTACCAGATGCTGGATCTGGGTCAGTTTGTATTGGGCCTAAGTAAATGGACCTAATTTTATTTGCTCGCTCCAGAACAGAAGCCCCCCAAGTCGTTGCTCTTGGCAAAGAGTGATGACTTTGAAGATATGAAGGCCTTGTTTGAGAGAAGTTTTTGGGGAGGTGAGAACCTCGGTTGTTTGAAAAAGAGATGTTCGCGAGGAACTAGTTCGCACGAGGGGTAAACGGCCCGCACGGAAGCGGACTGACCCGCTTCGGAAGAGTGTTGTTCGCAAGGGGATGTGATGTTCCTCCTTACCAAGGATATATCGAACGTGTTTCCCTGGCCGCTTAGAGGAGTTCAGATTGAGGAAGATTAAGAACAATCAACTGAATCTTGAACTTGAGGAAGATCAAGAATGAACAACTGAATCTTGAACTTGGTGAAGATCAAGAATGATTAATTGAATCTTGAACTTGAGGAAGATCAAGAATGATCAATTGAATCTTGAACTTGAGGAAGATCAAGAATGATTAATTGAATCTTGAACTTGAGGAAGATAACAAATGGTCAATTGAATCTTGAACTTTGGGGAAGATCACGAATGATCAATTGAATCCTGCTCGAAGACCTTTGCTCGCTGGGATTGTTAAGAAGTTCATTTTTCCATGATTGGAACGAACTCATTGGATTGAGGGAAGTTGTATTTGTACATCAGTTCGTCCCTCGATCTCTGCATCGCTGAGGTTGTAAGATTCCCTCGTCAGATAGTTGGTCGTCTGTCCATCTGCATTTAATGCCCACGTCTTGAGGTCGTGAGTGAGGGGACATGACGTTTGGGTTTTGGTTACCACGTGTAAAGGCTAGTGATGCACTTGATTACATAGACCTTTGAGTGCGTCTTAGTAACCGTTCTCGAGGCTCCATCATCACCGTTGATTAATCCTGACGTTTGGAACTCCTACGGGTTTGATTAGGACCGTTAGATATTTGATGAGATGCGGTCTGAACCGTTGCTTTGATTCTTTGCACTGGGTCACAGGTGAGGGGCTGCACCGGATCGAACTTGTTGTATTTTGAAGGGTTGCGAATGAGGTATAAATAGCTTCAAGTGTTTTTGGAAAACACTTTTGCCAGTTTCGTTCTGCAAGTTTTTGATTCCTCAGAATTTCAAGAGAACCTTCCAGTAGTTCCGGTGTGTTTGAGTCTTTGCCCCTTCACCGTTCAACCTACAACATCATCTTCGTTTAACAAGGTACGATATCTTCATCATTATACTTTTTTTTTTTTTCTGTTTTTGCCCTTCTGTTCTGGTGATCTAGTAGGCTAGTTGTTTTTCGATAGAAAGTTGGTGGATTCCATCGTAGATGGTGGTTGTTTTCGCCGTAGGTTGAACCTTTTAGGATGTAGGATCCCCTTCGTTTGTTTGTGAGCCACCGGTGGATAGTCTTGAATAGCCCGATGTACATGATGTCGTACGAGGCCCCCTGTGTCAATCAGGACTCGTCGGACATTGAAGTTGGCCATGTACGCCTGAACTAGCAGGGGCATGGCTGAATTGGGAGCTCCGCCGGGCAGCTCGTGGTCATGGAACGCCAAAGGTGGTCGCCCCCCATATGGTATGTTGGGGAGGACTAGCTGGTTGATGTTCACGAGTTCTTCAAACTTCCTCTTCATGCTTCCCATGGAGAGGTTCATTGCTCCGTCAGGGATCACATTGACGGAAGGGAACTATTCCCAGATGCACGAGTAGGGAGCTATCTCGACGTGCTCTGGGAAGCTGTCCAGCGTTTCGACAGACATGGCAACAACAATGTCTTGATTGTTGCCATCAGCAATCTGGTCGACGATCTTTCTTTCGAGAGAAGTAGTCTTAGTGAACTGCTTTAATCGACCTCATTGTATGAGGATTTCGATTGCATCCTTGAGGTGGATTCAATCATCAATGAGGTGCCCATGGCACTTATGGAACCAACAGTACTTCGTCTTATCGGCTCCTGTCTTTTCCTGGGTCAGAGGCTAGGGCTATTTGATTCCCGCCTCCTTCAGATCGGCTGCTGCGATCTCAGTGAGGATCTTCTCCCTCGACGCCGCTAGGGGTGTGTACTAAGCAAAGCGACCGATAGGTCCTTTGCTCTCGCGAGCAGGTTGTTTGCCTTCTCGAGCAGCTTGCTTGCCTTCTTTCTTTTTCTCTTGGAATGGCTTTTTGGAGGATTCAACAATAGGTTCCTCCTTCCTGGACTTATTCAGGTTGTCAGCGTACAACTCCTCTTCGTACCTGATGTAAGCCTTAGCGATCACTAGGAACTCATTAAGAGTCCTTGGGCGATCTAGCTGCACAGCCTTCTTCATATCGGTGTCGTGGCGAAGTCCCTTAGAAATAAGGTACTTCTTCTTCGTCTCGTCCGCACCTTTGACTTGTACAGCCTCCTTGTTGAACCTCTCGATGTAGTCTCTGAGGGGTTCATTCTTCCCTTGCACAATAGCTTCAAGGGACGTCACAGTTTTTGGTTGGGTCCTTGAAGCCGTGAAGTGCGCAGTGAATTCATGGCACAGGTCGTTCCAGGAATCGATGGAGTTCCTTCGGAGGCCTTTATACCATGTCATTGCTCCTCGCCTTAATGTGGTGACG